>JAQGBZ010000047.1:0-270845 GCA_034687125.1 Neelides folsomi
TTTAATTTTAAAATATAAGCAAAATGAACGCAAATTTTTAATTTTAAAATATAAGCAAAATGAACGCAAATTTTTAATTTTAAAATATAAGCAAAATGAACGCAAATTTTTAAATTTAAAATAAGTGGGGAAAATGAATGGTATTAAAATTGGAAAGTACTACTATATACTTACATAACATATTGTAATATCTCTCTTAAGTTTATTTAGTTAAAAAAATGACGAACCTTCAATCTCTTCATTTCCGCCACGCTCGCGTAAATTTTATGAGGAGCGGCGGAAAGGGGCGAGGGCGGGGATTTGCCGGTCTCCTTGGGCGGCCCTCCATTTTCGGGTGGAAAGATGTGAGTGAATTCTGATGCCGTGATTCGACTCGAAGTGGGTCGAGCTCTGATTGAAGCCGTTTTTGGCTGGATTCCCCCATTTGAATTCGGAGCATTTGCTGCATTCGGCGGCAACGGAGGTTTCCCACCCGCTATAGAATCAACTGAATTGGATTTGGCTCCAACCGGCTCCACGTCGTTTCCTCCTGAACCACACACGGCTCCATCAACCCCTTCCCATTTCACAACATTAGGATTTTGATCAACTAAAGGACAAAATCTCTCCTCACCCAGCTCCGCGAGGGCGGCGACCATCGACTTGGCTCGAGCTCTCCCAATGCTCAAACTCGTCGTGGGGTCTCGGCGCGGAGGAGACGGCACACTTGGTCCACTCGAGCCTTCACATTCAAAATAAATATTACATTATGTAAATAACCCTACAAAGGTCTTCATTATCTCTCATAACAATACTCATAACAAAATACGAGTAAATAGAAATATGTATGGTTTTGTATGAATATTTCTAAAAAGAAAACAATATCCAATATTTTTCACTGTGAGTCTTTTAAGAACCATTTACCTGAGTATTTCCTTGGCAAGGTCGCGAAGTGATATTGGGCCTTTGGTGTCCCCCCTTGGTCACAGGTGAGAGAGGCAGGGGAGCCGGGTTTGCAATTATCCATCTGAGCAGCAGAAGGGAGGGAGAGGCCGATGACCGTCATCTGCACCAAGTCACCGGACTTCCGAATGCAATCCACAACGATCTCATGAGAACATTGAGAAACGTCTGTTCCGTTGATCTGATAAAGTTAAATATTGAAAAATGGTTAAAAAAGTAATTCAACATGTAATTGTCCAATTGGTGGAAAACAATTATAATGTAAAATAATATGAAGGGAATGATGAGAAATATTTAACTTACGGAAAGGATAAAGTCGCCTTTTCTCAATCCGGCCCGATCCGCCACTCCGTTCCCATCCACATCATCAAGGTATTGAAGGGCCGGGAATCGGTCAGAAGGTTGAAGGTCCATCAATGGAGAATCCGATTTTGCCCCACGGATGACAAATCCGAACCCTTTTTGCCCCCTATGCAAAATCACCGTCCGCGCCTCTCCCCAACTGCAACATCCATTGTCAACACTGTTTGATACATTAATAACCTCTCTAGTTAAACCTATCATTAAATGGGTCAGAAATCGAATCGAAAAAGTAAAAAAACGAAAACTTACATTTTCTTCAGTCGCGGCACCGATGCGAATTTCTCCTCGTTCTTCCCCTTCACCTTCGACCCTGACTGTGGCCTTAAGTGATTTCTCTCATAGCTCTTCATCCGAATCTCCTGAACACACGCTGCCGGAAAAAAACCCATTTGACCTCTTAAGGATCCCTCCAAATACCCCGCGTCCGTTGAGGCCGTGACTAAAAAATTTCATCATTTTATTCTACATTTACTAATATATAATATATACATAAATATACAGATTCCATACATTTTTATATTTTATTCTTTATATTCAATTTTCATTCATTTTTATTCATCATTCGTCTTTTGAAAATGAAGTTGTAAAAAACATTGAATTAATTTGTGACCTTCAATGATATCTCCTTCAGCAAGTTGGAGATGCCCAGGAGCGACCGATCGATAATTCTCTACACAAACGACCATCATTCCGGGGAGGACGAGAGATGATTCGGTGGGCGTTTGGTCGTAGCTCGACCCTCCGCTGTTACACGTCCCAACCCCGGAACTGTCGCTTGTAATGTCGCTATGGTCCAAGCTCTTGTCTACAACCAAAATACAATCAGCCAAACCAATCCTTCAAATAAAAAACCATAGCCAAAAACCATTGAAATTAAAAGCCTTCCAAAAAAACCTTCCATTAAAGGGCTTCCAAAGCCTTATTGCCGTCGAGATAGAAATAGAGAAATATGATGAGAGAATTTCTCAAAGGTTTCCCATTTGACAATCACCAAAACCCCAAGCCCATTAATGAAGCGAACTTTATAAGGCAACTCGTCCTCCCAAAATCATCTCATAAAGGTAGGAAATGGAAAAAATGTGGAAATCCTTCGTGGAAAAACAAGGGAGGAATTGCGGCGAACGACAAGAGCTTGAGGTGACAAAAGTTGAATTTCGCCACTCACTTTCATTTCAAACTTTGTCAAAGATAGGAGAATGGATGCAGAGTTGAACAACTCATCATTTTGGTCTCTTAATTTTAATTAAATTACCTTCATGGGGACAGAGGAAAAAACCTCGGCCGGATTACTAAACGCGTCCCAATTGTGGTTATTATTTACACATTTCCCATTCATCTCAAGAATATCCCCTTAAATAGCATGAATAATAAAATAATATACATTTATAATACCTAAAATAATCTACATAACTAATAGTGAAGGTTAAAATAAGAAGCGTAGAAAAGAATCATAAAGCCCCTTTTTCTTTTCCCTTAAGGGAATAATATAAAATCATAAATGAAGCATAAAAATGCAGTCAATCAAAAGGGAAAAAATCATCAAGGATCAAATACTACTCCAACTAATACAGATATCTCCGACTAAAGTAATATATGAAATTAACTACCATTAACAATATAGTAATTTATAAAATTGTAAAGTAGAAGTTAGTGAAGCGGAAGAGGGTTAGTCCTTGGTTTGAAGATATTCACCAGTGATGGCGGAGTTGTCTTCTGAGCCAAAGTGACTGCTTCCGCCGGAGTAGCTCGAGTCGGAACATGACCCGGTTGGGGTTTGGGCTGAGGAGTCGCTGAGGACGGAGGAGGCTGAGCTGAAGGGCGGCAGTGACCTGTTCGAAGGGCAAGGGCTTCCCCGCCCGCCCACACACGTCTGGGGACACCGAGGGGTTAGCAAAGCCCGGGAAATCGCGCTCCTTCGCTTCGGATTGTACTTGGGCAGGTCGCGAAACGGAACTACAACCAAACAACATCAACACAACACGAATCAAGCACATTCCAAATCATAGTTAAAAACAATTATTAAAAATACAAATAATCAAAATCAAATCATAATAAACAAATCATATATATCTAAAGTATTGTATTAGTATACAAATCGTTAGAAAATTAATAAATTTCATTTTCCTAAAAACATAAAATAAATAAAAATTTTAAATCATTCTCAAAATCATTAGGAGCGCAATGAAAAGAACAAATAATAATACATTCAATTCATTCACTATGAGTGGATTACTCAGCTAATTGTAAATTGTACAAAAGGACAATCAGGAATGCTTGGCACAAAAATGGTAATGAAATGGGAGGTTCGTGTGATTTCAAAATGACCCTCTTTTGATGTCAAATCCCAAGGAATTAAGGTGAGTTTCCAACTCTTGAATTTAAATTCCCAATTTAAGCCATCCAAACATGAGTCCTGAATAAAAATGGGTAGTTGGTGAATAAAAAAAATATGAGGAAAAATATGTGAAAAATTTCGTAAAAGTTTCCTAAATGCTTCTTTCTCCTTATAATTAAATATTTAAAATTTCATTAAATAAAATGTAGTTTGGAGGTATCATTGTATACGTTTCTCATTGGGGATGGATGTTTCCCAGGATTTTAAAACTCATCTCAAAGCACATTCCTTTTCTTGTTATTTATGCACGGGGGTCCATTGAGATGCAGAAAGGTGAGGTGCGGAGACCAAAGAAGGGAAAAGATGTAAATGAAAATGCATTCCTGAGTTAAAGATTCCTTAATGAAAGAATCCTCTCATGGGCACACCTTCAACCCCAACAACGAAAGTGAGATCCTCATTTGCAATATTTCATCTTCTATTTCATATATTCCTCTAGTGGAAAGGTCCCTAAGTTCATCGTCTATTTCATTCTCCACATAAAACAAACCCTTTGGGAACATTTTCTTCAACTGATATTATTAATACATAATACCTACTTATATTTACATATATATGTATCTGTATATCTACCTATATAGTAGCTACATTATTATATATATAGATAATATTTATTACAATTGTTTATATACATTCTTATATTGCGTGTCAATTTATCAATTGATTGAGAGTGAATTGGTTGAATGTACACTTAAAATTCAATTCTCTGATCATTCAATTCCCTACTTAGGTTTAGTAGTTGGCAATATGTTACTTTAATCAATCACACCTTTATTTTCTTTATTGATTAATTGATTATAAATTTAAGCCTTCCATCTTTTCCTTATCCCACTCCCATATAAACCCTTGGTTATTAATGATGGCATGGTTGGGATTTCTTTCCATATCCACAGAGGTAGAGGGAGAAGTCAAAGGAGATTCAAAAGTGTCATTTCCCCTAATAGGCAGCCAAAAGAGGAAATAGAAAAAAAACTCGTCTTGTCTTACCCTAAAAAGCTCCCACATTCAAATTTGATTTATACCTATGCTCAGGACCAAGGAAGTTCTCACTTTGGCCAATCGTCTTTACATCTTTACATACCACTCTCATAATGTATCTCTCACTTATACACATTTCAAATGAATCAACCAAAACACCCAAAAATAATCAGATTTCAACCCTCCGAGTCTCCTAATTGAATCCTTTTCCTAATTTCCTTCTCAACCCAAGGAACTGAAATAAAAACACAGATCCCAAATGTACATTAGGAAAAAATTGAATATAAAATATAATTTACCAAGATTTTTAGCAAACTGTGATTGGAGGATGGAAATTAAGATCCAAATTTCTCAAAAAAAACTTCGAATCATCTCATTGGTCCCTCCGCCTCATGCCAGAAATAATGAATAAATAAATGAAGGCATCAGAGTGGAATGGGGGGAATTAATAAGTTTGTGTAAATCTTGGGTTCTCTACATATAAGGCCCGCGGAGGGAAGAGTCTTTGGCGTTGTAATTTAGAAATCATTGAGGCCGAGAGGGACGTGATGAAGAATGAGTCTCGAGATGTTCAATCAACTTCTTCTCATATCACTTCCATTAAAACAACTCACACCAAGGCATCATCAATTACAAAACTGAACCAACCTCATCAAAATTCACAATCGGATCAAATATATTCCCGGGTTATCTCATGGAATGAATGAATACATGTCATACATTTTATATGATAACATATACCTATTCAGTAACTTCTTTGCCATGTTATATAAGAATCATTAATGATTAATAAAAAAACACACACAATGGCTCTACTTTTTAGTAAATATTACATTATTTAGTAAAGGAACTCATATATAATAGAAGAAGAACCAGAACCAAATAGTCTGACACTTACCAACATCCTGAGGCCGATGGGTTTGAATGATTTCGGCCAATTCCATATTTCCGGCTATGACTGCTACTTGGTAGGGTGTTTGATTGGCGAAATTGAGGGCTTCCTTGTCAGCCCCGCGGAAGAGCAAGAGCCGTGCACAAGACTCTTGATTATTCACAGCACAAACATGAAGCGGTGTATTCCCCGATGCATTCTTCGCATTCATGTCCGACCCGTAATAGAGCAAATGTTCCAAATGCTGGACCAACCCGTTCCGACACGCCTAGCACAAATAGAAACATCATGATTTATTAATTACTCATTTCCCTCCAATGAATTCCCCATGCCGACAAATGCATGACAACATTCAATTAAATTTAAGAAATTAGCTATATACTTCGTTTTAAAATTATAGTTTGTATCGGTAAATAAAAATAAAATGAGGCAGTCAAAGGGACGGAAATGAACCCTTCCTCGTTAGAAATAAATTGGTCCATCTAATGAGATTCACGCTCCCAGCAACCACACGAAAATGAAGGAAGATCTTAAGAATAAAATGTCATAAATAAAAAGATCAACATTTCCCTCCACACCTCTTCATTTGGTTTTATATCTTAACAGTTTTTTCCACCTTCTCTCTGCCAGCCTTCACTCACCGACCAAAAATAATTTTGGTAACGGGAATGGGAATGAGATAATTGACTTCATCAAACACCTTGTTTCATCTTCCGCTCCCCATCAGATGGATTAAAATCATCTCGGCTGGATATTAAATGGGATTCGTTCTTTCATAGGGAAACCACGAGGAGTTGAACAAAAATTGTACTTTTCTGACTTCTGACTCCAAGTTGAGAAAAATTCTCTTTAAACTCTCCGCTTCCTCTCGCCCATCCTCGAAAAGTAATGGGAGGTGAATTTAGCGAAGGCGGAGATTCTCTCCAACGATAAATATGACAGTGAGGGTTGCAAATGAGGATTCTTCAAGAATCTCATTGTGGGAAAACGAGGAGTTCCACCAGTTCACCTCTAAAAACTTTACCAAAACGACATAGTACATTCTTCCATTCATTCAAGAAAATAATTCAAACTTTCCAGCAGTTGAGGAAAAAAAAGTTCCATGAATTGTATTTCTAATAGTATATTAAAAAACTATTCTTACCTATCATACTACCTATCATACACACATTGGTTCAGATACAGGGGAATGAACAAAAACATAATGTTGCTTTATCATAATTTCAAAAAATATAACATCTATATAAAATTACCTTATTAATTATCAAATATGCCTTTTATTGAATGTTTTGAATTCCAAATTGTTGATTTTATATCTTTACAAATAATATGTAGGTAGTTGAAAATGAATTAATTTCAAACCTGGTGAGTTTCATTCCACCCCTGCTGGTCCTGAGCTCCCACAAAAGCATGGTCATGGAGCAAGGCTTCGCATAGGGCCGGATCCGCATTGGTAGCTACGGAGAGATAAAGCGGCGTGAGGCCTTTGCCATCTCTATAGTTAGGAGATCCGCCGAGATTAAGAAGGGTCTTGACAGCCTCCAAGCTCTTGGCCTCAACAGCCCTATGCATTGAAGTGCTCCCCTCCCGTGTTCGGTAGTCCAACAAAGCCCCGCCGTTGACCAGGACAATAAGCAACTTGGATGGCTTCTTCATCACCGCCCCCATCGTTAAAGGAGTTTCTGTTACAACAAATCGTATTTAAATTCAATATAACCCATAGCATAAAAAATAAATTTTAAATTTCCTCCAAATACTTAGGATGCAATTAAACTTGCCAATTAATATATTTGTGATTTTTTTGTACAAATACTATACTAAAAGTAAATAATACGTTAAATGCGAAAATGTATGAATAAACGTTACACAAATCTAATTATATAAAAAATGTGATTAGAGGACTTACCACCAGTTTCAGGGCAATGGAAATTCGGATCCAATCCTTTTCCACACATCTTGCTAATTTTCTCGCAATGTCCAGATGCGACGTAGTCGAGGAACCGTCTTAAATTCGACTTACTATGAAGAGCCTTCAAATGTTTCTCATCGACGTTGAGCCCTTTGTACAACCTCCGCTTGTACCGCAACTACAATATAATCACCAGGATCTTCATTACAAATAATATTACAAAATGACAATAAGAAACGAATGTGTCAATAAACCTCCCACTTGTTTAGATTGAACTTTTTTTTCATTTGTTTAAATTTCATCATTAGTTTAAATAAAATCATTTAGTTATTAAAGTAAAAGGAAAAGTTTGTAAATGTGCAGGAATTGACAGCAGTAATTTAAAGTTTCTCACCTCGAGGTATCCCACCGGGCCACTAAAGGGGTAATCGGTGAGAGGTCGTTCCTCGTCCAGGAACTTCCCGGCCTTCCCATTACACGGCGGAGCGAAAAGACCATAGTTAAAACTTTCCTTCAGTTCCTGTAAACACAAAACACGATCAACTAACACATCAACACAAATTATATTCAACGTATAAAGGAAGGAGGGGAAACTACAACAAAAGGACCAAACACTTTGGCCTTTCAGTTTCTTCTAGAAGACTTTTTCCAATAAACAAAACAAATCCAAAATGACCCGAAATTTGTTCACAATACAAAATACACACTATTACAAAAACACCATACAATTCACCCATGCATATGAATAAGTTGAATACATTGGAATAAAGAGCATTAAAAGACACTAATGAAATAGCTTTAAAATTATGTAAAATCATTTTTGCAGATTTAGAGTAGTTAGTCAAATATTAGTCTAAATAAATAATGGTTATTAAATTCTTATTCATGCTAAAAGATAAGCAGATTGGTCGATTTAATTGCACAATTTATTTTTTTACAGTTTCTTTAACAATCGACCATAATAAACTCATTCTATTTATAAGCTACAAGATTGAGACAAAGAAAGCAAGAAAAAAAGATTGAAAAAAAATAATAAAAAAATAAATACATACTGAACGTACCCCATACCAGTGTGTCACCTGGTAGTTTGGTCGATCAACAAAAGAAGAACCAAAAATCAAAATAATAATCACCCAGTTAATGATCAAAATTAAAAAAAATAAAAAGAATGCAAATAAACCTTCATTATCCTTAGTCTATTATGCAATAAAACCAAATTTTCATTCAAGTTCAACGTTCTTGTTTAAAAAAACCTCCCCCTCATTTTGTTATGATTTGTTATGATGAAGTAAAAGCAATTAGCATTGCCCATTTAATTCTTCATTTTAATTCACCATTTTAATTTTCTTAATAGACCGCAGAACAATTTTCCGACTCAGATCCCCAAAGATGTGATTCCGTATTTAATGTAAGTTGGGAATGGACAAAAAGAAGGTTTTGGAACGACAGTTGGGAGGGAAATGGGAACGTTTTCTTGGAGTTAATTGCTTGGGAAATTGATATCTAAAGAAGTTCGTGAGGACGGCCATTTCCCGATTATCCTCCTCGTAGAGTGGATCGGAGAAATATGAGTCCCCTTTCCACATGAGGAAAGAAAACCATTTAAAATGACCAATAAATCCCCCCTCGAGGGACTCAAACATTAAACCATTTAGTTATAAGTCACTCAAAATAACATTATTATACTTGTAACTATTCCTTCTACTATTGTACTAACATTTCCTGTATCCCTAAATTACTACAGTCGTGTCCAAACCCCAAATAGCAAAAAATTCTCAAAATCTCATATTAATTAAAAGATCAATTTTTGAGTGTCAATTGACTCGACCCGATTCTCATCCTTTTGAGTCCCCCAAAATTGGGGAAAAGAGAGCTGATAAATAAAAGATGTAATTTATCAAAAGATATAATGTGTAAAAAAGGTTACATTGTGGAAAGGGGTCTTTGACACACTCTACTCCTGTCTGTCTTGACAATGAGAACTGTTTCATCTGAGACCGCCACGGAATCCTCTCAATTCCCATATTAAAACTTCTTATGGGGTGATTCTTGACCAGAACAATTTTTTGACTAAATATTTAGTTGACTTTCAAATCAACCCCAATTTCCTTAAACTCATTCACATTCAAAATCTTCCAAAGACACAAATACTCTCAAACTTATGCATGGTTAAAAAACATCATTTCCTACCAACTGGTTGTTATTATAATACCTATATACTCACACCTATGTATTAAATATATTTATTCATCTCATATACAAATATGTAAATAAATCCCATATGGTATGTTTTATTATAAATACACTCCCTCATAAATGGGTTTTTGATTGTAAAGTGGAGAATCAAAAGGTATCTAAATATGGAGGAGATGACAATGGTTGGGGAGATATAATGTTTTGGAAAAATGAATAGGGATTTGTTCTTTCTTCCTCCGACCATGTCCATTTGTACAATGGACATGGTCCGACATTAGAAAATCTGTATGTGATGTTCATGGATGTGTGAAGGGGGAATTGGGACGAGAGTCGTGAACGTACCTTGGGCAAAGAGGCCAAACATTGTTGCTTCACATCCCACACGAGATCATGGCGGTAGAATTGAAGGCATTTGTGGATGTTGAGATCGGGAACGTGGATTCGGATGAGGACCGCTCCTCCGCCTTGGTCCTCATCGCCCGGACCTTCTTCTTCATTCATCCTCATTCAATCCGCTCGTTCGACCATCTCCGCTAAAACCCACGACTGTGAAAACAAAACAATAATAATTTAGTTAATTAGCTCATCTTCACATTTGATCTTTATCAGATACATAAAAGTAATTATCGTATGTAATTACACTAATTAGTAAATTAATTATAATTTTATAATCCTCTTATCCATTATTACGATAATGATGTAACATATAAAATGGATAAGTAATGAATTTATGAATACAAAATCAAAATACAATTTTCCAATCAATATGACATATCAAATAAGACCATAGATAGATGCACTGATATATACTATACAGTATACATGAACATATTATATATTGTAACTAGCTGTTAGTTAACTCCAAAACTGACTATTTAATAAGATGAAACAAAAAGTCATGAAATTAAATTCCCTCCATCGAGCTCAGATTGAGAAATAAAAAGATTATTTTTTGATCCTCATCCAATCCCTTTAATCCGGTAAGTGGGGAGGTTCAAAGGGGATTAAAAGGGTTACAAGGAAGATTTGTGTTTTTTAATGGTCGAGCTGAGGGTTAAAAGGGTTTGGTAGCCTGCGCGAAGATCCCATGAGAATCTCTTTTAACAAATCCACCTCCCTCCCACGCTCATCGATCCAATTTCGCCCTCAACATCCTCGACATCCCACAACCTTCAATTTTATAAATAAATACAAATCCCATTTATGTAATATATGATTCAATACACACGTATGACATATATATTAAGGATATGGTGTTTAGTTATATTTAGATCTTAATATAGTAATCAATATTATTGCTTCAATATATGGCTCAATATTCATGTCCCTGTAAGACTGCTACTCGTATATATACATTATATCTATCTCATCTTCAATGATTCAATCTCCAACACTCAATCTCAATTGATATAAAATGTCCCAAATGGTGTAAAGTGTAAAGGTAATAAAAAGGAATGCGAAAATTATAAATAAACCCCAGTAGGTTTGAAGAGATTTGTCAAAAAGTTCACATTTGAAATTTCTTACTCACTTAATATACTTTTTAATGACACTGAAGGCGGAAACACGTCAAAATCGATATTAAAATTTGAAGTTACATATTTTTACAAATTGAGTTCAGTTATAAATATTCACAGATAAAAAGATACATCATTCTTAATATACTTATTTATATAAATAGGCAAATATATATTAATATACCTTATATAGAAACACACTTGGTGGATACTTAACTTTAAGTATTTATATAGTTATTTTTATATAAATTCCTTGATTTGTGTATTGCTCTTAAATTCCAATTTAGTAAATATCATATAAAGAACCAAAAGAATAAAAAGAACATTAATGTCAACGTTTAAAAATGCGTGAAGTTCGTTGGGTAATCCAAAAAACCTTCAATTTCAAAACTAAACTTGAATGTTTTAGTTATATACTAATATGAATACGAAACATTACAGTATAGTACATACATTTAAGCATTAATTATAACCAAGTTATAATTAAAGGCCCATTAATAATGTAAAACGAACGAGAAGGGAGAAGTTTTGAGCCAATTTGTCTCCTACAATTAGAATTTAATTATTCCAATCTGACTCATTTTCATATATAAATTGCCATTCTACATACATTTGATTAGAAGAATAAAAGGGGAGGAAACGAGAAAAAAGAACCCTGTTGGATCTAAAAGCACTTTATAAATCTCACCACACATACTTCCAGTTTTAATTCCATGCGGAGAGGCGGACTCAATAATTCAAATTGCCATTCCCACCTTAATTCACAATCAAAAATTCACTTTTTTAATAATGGAATTAGAGGAAAGGGCAATAAATAATATTTTTGATAACAAAAAATTTATTAGACTATTGATGAATGATCAAAAATTTGGAATAAAGTTATTGGATTTTGTCTTGATTAAATAACTAGGTAGTGAATTTAAAAAAATCAAATTGAAAGAAAAATTTTCATTATTTCCTTTCTGTCTAAAACAATGGTAATATTAATAACTTGATGACTTGCAATTAGATACAACTTGAACAATTCCCCAAAGTGGAAACAAAGGTGAAATATTAATAACCAACTCATGAATAAGAAAGGAAATGTGAATTTATGCATAAATTCATAAATTCGCTTTCTTATGCACATTCAAACGATGAGAGATTTTTTTTAATTTAGCATGTTTTACAAAATACTTAATAGGAGGATTCAACAACTAATCATTTCCCATGCACTTGCACTTTTAAAACTTTTGGAGTAAATAGCACCAAAATTATATCCTATCCATATGCTATGTAGTTAATATGTATTATTATGTATTACTATTACAATTACCAATATCTACCCTTATTTAACATTTAATGCAATAAAGAGAAATTTCCACATGTTGGTCAAATTTCTCACCAATTTGTATTGTAATGGAGAATGAGATAATTTCACCTTTTGAGGCTCAAGTGACCTCTTCGGTCAATTTTAATTGCGATAAATAAATGGAAGCGAAAGTGACCTTTTCCCTACAACCAACAAAAAATGAAAAGTGGGTTCACTCAAACCATCAAAACCATCATTGTTTTTGCAAGGAAAAAAAATTTGTTATGCAATATTTAACCTGTGCGAAATAATTTATTCCGCACTTTAAAAGCTTACATCTTAAAACATTAATTAATACTTAAATCAATACATCAGTGTATTGAAAATATCAAATGAGCAGAAAGTCAATTAAGTTAGTTTAACAACAATACAAGGCTCAACACACTCTTCAAAATTTAGTTCAAATTGGTTCTTGAAAGAGAAAAATGGGAAATCATTTTCAAACACCAATAATCCTCCTTTGTCATTTGGAATTGGGTAAAATCACTTCCCTTTGGCTCCTTGAGGTCAAAGGGAGAGAAAGGGGAAAAGATTTCTCTGAAATTGGAGGAATTACATAGAATTGGTGTAAATTCAACTTCTTTTGGGGTTCATGAAAAGGGCGAGCGGAGCGTGGAAGAATTTAACCAAACTGTTCCTTCTCGCTTTATTCCTCAAAATTCTTCGACATCAATTTGAACAAAATGAAGATTAAGAACATTCTTAAATGATAGAAAACGAGAAAGGGAAAAATTGGAAAAATTTATAAATGCAATTCACTTGACATTAACTCGCAAATGGATTATTATTAATACTAGTTATATGGTATTCTCGCCAATGGCTGATTAAAAAGAATGGTATTAAGATAATAATGATTCTCAATGCGCCCATGGCGTTCCAATATTCCCAACATGAATGTTTGGAATCTCTTACTTACACACTCAGTCAAGATTAAATGTTTAATCCTCTGGATTAAATCCTATAAATCACTCCCCTAACTCTTCGAATCTAATGTTTACAATCCTTCAAGAACTTTCAATCCCTTAATTAAGCAAATAAATAAAAAGTAATTAAATAACCTTCAATCAGCTTATTTTCCCTTTTGTTCTATTCAATGACCCCAAGGAATCCCTAACAATTTTAACCTTCTTGTAAAATAAAATAAATATAAAAATACGTCAAAATAAATGACTAGAAAACAACGAACTTGGAAAACACTTGTAATATTTAAATATCGTTTTAAAAGAAATGTTGTAGAGCTTATTGTGTGATTAAGTATAACATTAAATGTATGTAAGCACTATAATATTACTTTTATGCACAACTAACGATAAATTCATTATTAATGATGTAAACCTAATGTTTGCACTTTATACGGCAATTAACAAAAGGATTCTTTGAAGTAAAGTTCAATTTTCCTAATTCACTTGAGGTGCTAAAATCGGTTTATATGAAAAACAATAAAACCCAAGTGGCATTTAAACTCGAGTACTAAAATCCAATAATTTACAACAGAAGAGAAAAATATAAAAAAAGTGGACTCAGCGCAGTAAAGGAACTCATAAAACTTGATAAACGCCCAACAATTCAAAGACCCATAATACAAGTGGACGTTGTAAATGGGAAATAGTTTAATTGGTAAAATACCTTCTATACTTTAATTTTGATTAGCTAATAAAACATAAAACACACACATGTATTGATGAAATGAAAAGTGAATTTCACCCTCAACTAACTCCTAATAATTTTACTCATTTTACTATGTAGATTAACAATCTTTCCATTGGCCAAGTTCAGAATTTCAAGTTCTCCTTGAAACCATAAAAGGATAAATCTAAATGGAAAAGAAATAAGAAATATAGAAAATTGAGCTTGAAACTCCAATCCCTTCCATTCCTCCACTATCTAAATGACAAACCTATAAAAAATGAAATGAAACATTGGGTGAAAACTCAATTTGTGCTTAAATCATTTAAGTGCTTGCAAATTGGCAAAGATGAATCTTAAGAGGATAAATCAATTTACTTTCAATGTCTACTCTAAACCAAACGACCAAATAAAAAAGCGTTATTGGATTAAAAGTGATCAAGTGCAAAAAAATTCCTTGAAATTAAATAAAAATATCCTTCCTTGAGGAATGGGAGGTGTGAAGAAGAAATTGCAAATTGGTAAAAGGAACGATTTGTGGGAAGATTTCCATATGGTATTAACTCCACATACATACATATACCTACCTATGCGTATTATGTATATGAACTTATTTTATTAATATAAAAAGTACCTAGTTTGATTTCATATTTCATATTTGAGTCTTTTACCAGCAACTTAAAAGGTTCGAAAACCACAAATTCTCATTTCATCACAAGATCAAATCATTTCCCCAGTCGGTCCAATTTTCATTCCAAAAGCTATATACAAATGCAATATGAAATAACCACATTAAAAAGAATTTAAAATAATCACATGATTTTTAATCCTCCCAATATTGCAAAAAGTAGGTAGGATAAAATATTCAACGGTTTTAAATGCAAATTTATAAGATGGAGAAATGGGAAGATTTTCCTCGGAGCAACTTCGAACAAAATACTGTTTTTTAAGTTAGGAGATAAAAAAGCCTTGGTATTCTAGCAATGTTTTAATCAGCTAAATAAATCAAACATGAAGATCCTCTTTATATAATTCATGTCGTTTAATCTTTGATTTAAAAAGAAACTCGTTTTAAATCCTTTCACCACTTTCCAACCTTAACACTTTTTTTATTATAAATATTCCTATCCTCGCCAAATTATATAGCCGCATTAAATGGTATTAAATGTGAATAAACTAAGTATGTTTGAATATGTTACAAATAATTAAAACATACATATTATACATAACAACGTTACGTGTACATAATAATATCTACATATACCAAATAAATGTGTATAACATTATGTTAAGCAGATCTTATATAATTCAAGTATGGAATCTTGAATGGGGGCTAAAGATAGGGAGGAGAAACGGAGAAAGTCAATTGTTTCACCTAATTGAAATTAAGACAATTATTGGAACTAAACCCTGGTCTAACCGAAGTCTTTGACAACAATTCCAAGATGGGATCTTTGAGTGCAGTGCAGTGGCAGGGGGCGAATTGGAATCTCTCGGCCCATCGGAGATTTTCAATCAGGCTCCTCTCATTTCTATTTTGACGAGTCCAATGAACCTTTTAGGCGGAGTCGTTGTGGATTAGAAAAAATGTCTTATCTCCCGTATTGTCTGCACACATCCCCTCCGTTCATCCAACTCATTCCTCAATGTCTCGCGAGGTCATAAAAATAAAAGAGGCAGTGAATAAATAGTTGCATAAGTAGCAAAAACCTCATCTAATTAATAATACTATCCCTTCAAGTTCAAATATCTCATTTTCTCAACCTTTAATTATTAAACCCTTAATTGTTGAATTATTTAATTATTAAAATAATTATAAAGATCCTCTATAAAATCCTGATATGGCCAATTGCCCCAATTGGGTTGAATGAATTATTCCTTTTTTTCCTTCCCTTCCTCATTTCTCAATTGCTCTCGACACGCCCTTGTGAAGGTATTAAGTAGAAGTGTATAATTTAATCTCGCTTGTAAACCTTTTCATGCAATTTACTTTTTGCCTCTTGACGTCTCGACAGGTCGGTGGACGAATCATTGGGAAGAAACTCAAATTGAGCTGGTTGCTTTCATTTTCACAATGTTTCCATATTTGATGAATGAGTTTAACATATCCACAATTCTTCCCCTTTGTGCATTGTGGTTGGATAATGGTGGAAGTGAGGACAGAACCAAAGAGCCACCACACACCAGAAGATTAAAACTTCGAAACATCGTCTTGAATAGTATCCATCTAATTTAATTATATTAATTATTTGATATTGACAAAGATTTTCCATTTTTACAATTCGATGCGGATTTTCTCAATGATATTTATATCTATACTCGATAATTTACCTCGGTAAATTTCGATTTTCGATTGAAATTTGATCAAATCCCTACTTTTAAATTATGACTATAAATCCTTAATAATCTTGCTCTAATCAATCTTTGATCATTCTTCTGTCAATTAATTTGTGTATGCCTAAACCTATTTTATTCCACACTTATCTATTCTCACACCTTGAACGAAATGGTGAAACTAGTAAAAAATATAAAAAAACATGTAGATACAAATGATGGAGTGGAAAGATATAGAAGCTAGAGAGAAGAAAACGAGGATCATTTTTTAAAACTGGATTATTTCCTTAAGGAGCTGGGGCAGAGGAGGAACGTAGGCGGCTGTTCAAACCAACTTTGCCAAAAAGGGCCAAAATGAACCTGAGTCTGTGAATGAAAAGGATAGTAAATGGGTCTTCCCCATGCGGACGAGTTAAAGGAGTGGTTTTGATCCTGAACTTCAATTTCTTCTCTCGTAATGAGAGGAGATGAATGTAAGATCTGTAAGAAGAGAGGAGGAGTTGCCAGACGAGGAAGATCTTCCTACACGACTGTACCGGAAGTCAAAAGAATGAAAGGGAAAAAAGAACCCGTTCCCTCTCCGCATATGAGGAAGATGTGAGAAGGATTTAACGAGATTTAACGAGTCGTCGTCTTTAACCTCTTCGAGCCCTTCACGCCTCCTCCCCGGCACAATTGGGATAAAAACCCTTCCTACGGTTCATGACCAACAATGAGGGGGTGAATCAATTAATTGACAAAGTAACAGTGGGGCTTTACGAGGGATGATGATGATGTGGGAACTCGATCATTTGTTAGGACGTCAGGAATCCTTTAATGAATTTGAGGATCACTAATTTAATTTGATCGAAAGGTGATAGAAGTGGAATTAAATTTTATACGGCACTTATTACAGTGCCATTGACTTCACTTATCCTGGCAAAGGAGGTTTAATTACGTTCTAACAAAAAAATCAAAAAAATTTAATAATGGAATTTGTGTAATTTATCTAACTCTAATTATAAGGTAATAAATTAATAATTAATTGTGGAAGGATTTGTCACCTTTGGTAGTTTTTGTTAATTTAATTTCAACTTCGAGGAATATTCAATGAAGAGAGTTAATTTCGAGGGGAGTTTAACGACGATTTCCGAATTTTCTGTAAATTAGAATTACACTTTTAATGTTAAAAGTTAATCTCGTCATCCTTTTCCATTTCCATGACGACGTTAGGGGTTTGGGAATATCGGCCACTAGAGTGCGAACCAATCGGGATCGGACGCTTTTATGCGCAAACGCTGATTTATCTCTATTAGCATAGTGTTTGTAACGAAATTAAGAAATTAAAAAGAAAACGGCTTTTTACGTATTTACTATGTATTTAGAATATTAAAATGTAGCCTTTTAACGTTTGACTAAAGTTTTGTTTAAAATCTTTTTCTTCTTTTTATAACAGTTAGTTGACTTGTTGGCGTTCGACGTTCAATTTCAATAATGAAGCGGGTTGATGTTAATTAAGATTTTATAAGGATTGACATAATCATTGAGCTTTAAAGTACTTTAAAATGGACACGCAATGATACGGTCGGGTTTGAATTTAAGTTTGAATGCATTTAGTTTGAGGCAATTGAAAGAGATGAGCAGATGAGGTTCAACTAAATACCGCACTAAATTGCAATTATGAATCCTTGTTAACTCCATTCAAGGTTAATTGGATGGTCGTGAAGGCCTGGGTCTGTTTTTTATATTCCGATTATATATATATGTTATACCTAAATATCTTTGTGTGATATGATGAGGTTTGAGTTTAATAATCGTCAATTCCTCCTCGCCCTGCCCATTGAAAAGGACGTTGGGGGAGAAGAAGGACAAAATTGATGATTAAATGACCAGCAAACCTTTTCTTCTCATTTCCTCTTCACGTTCAATCGTCTGGATAAAAGGGATCGCTTTTTGCTAATTTGCACAAAACATGGCAAATGGATCTCTGATTATGCTATATGATTCTAAATTATAAAAATCCTTTTTTGTTTGCTTCAATTACCTGAGGAATTCATAATTGGAGTCCATTAAATTGTCAAAAAATATTAAGCAAAAAGGTGAGATTTGGTGGCTGGGAGACAAATGGTCTTTTAATACATAATGGATGGATTGCATAGTTCAAGGCGGCTCCTTTAATTCCCCTCCATCTCTCTTAATTGTCTGAATCGTTCGTGTGCAAATATTGGAAGTTTTGCATATAAGGCGAAATTTCATGAGTCCCCAGTTTGCCAACGTGGAATGGAAAAGTAAAAGTTTGATAGCTCTGCAATTATTTATTCATTTCCAACCCCCAATATTTTAATTCCCCAGTGAGAGAGCAAAGGCGGGAGTTGGGCAACTGCAAATAAGGCATTTAAATAATAATTTTACACTCATTTCCTCTCATGAGATTCGCTCTCAAGTGTAGTTTGCTTTTATGCATTTAAATGTATGCTCCACTGAGGGTCATTAAATCATTTGTTTTGAGTAAACCTTATTAGTCCCCATGATTCAATAATAATATCCTAGTGGACATTAAATTGCACATTGTGTTTCAATAACCTTTTAATTACAATACTCGTATGAATTAATGCAATGTTGGGTCGGTCCATAATTTGTAAAACTCGTCATAATAGTTTACAACCATATAAATTGCGGCCATGGTATGAAATTACATCTCATTTTGCTCATTCGCTATTTGACTATTTTATTACACTCGTTGCGTGGATTCATGTTACGTACTTATTATACAATTTATATTTATATTACAAATTCCACATTTCCTTCTCATGGCTCTGATGCATTTTGCCCTTTTAAATAAATGTGCACAAAATGTCTGACGTATATTATTACCGGCATAAATTTTACATTTACTTTTTTAACCTATATAAGGATTTTATATACACCACAATGCATTTATGTATTTTTTCATTTTCCTCAGATGAGGAATGTTAAAAAAGGCTCGAATTGACCAGAGGGAAAATCATCGCATTTTTTTCGTCTAGATGACATGATGATGAAAAAAGCTCAAGGATCTGTTTCATTTCATTTTCAACTGGTGATGGGTTTGAATTACCTCCGATCGTCCGTCACTGCTACGCAAAATAAATATGAGATGGGAAGGATTGGATGGATTCACACGTTATTCTAAATGAGTCCTTACGGTTTGAAGGTGTCTCGAAGCCATTGAACATTTCAGATCTCATACGCAGATTCATTAGAGGTACCTTAATTATCATTTATTGGAATACGAAGTTCTAATTAACGACAAACATATATCCATTTATTAATACTTATAGTAATATAGTTAGTTAATTATTTGATATTTATGAATGTTTTGCCTGTATCATGGTACTTTATTTTTTGGGCTTACACCTTCACACCTTCCTATAGATTAGATACAAAATAAAAAGATTAATAACAATGCATTAAGCGAGTTTTATGTTTTACACATAAATTGTATGTAGATACATATTAATATTAAATACACATACGAAGCCTAATTGAGAGTCATATGGGTATGATATTAAATATATTTATATTGAAGTGATGAAGCATAGGAATAATGAGTGGTGATCATGTAAGGATGAAAAAACCAATGGACCTGCGGCGAATGTGAAGAGAGTGGCTAATTAAAACTCTCATGGAACAATGAATTGATTTCAGACGCTCCTTTCACTTTCCCACAATGACTCGCATTTTCAAAAGGGAGTTCCTCATCTCTTAATAATCCATTGCATTGGCTCAATGAGAATTCTCTAATTAACCATTTTAAGAACATTGGTGTCCTCTCACCATTTCGGAATCAACAATACCATTAAAATCGTTAACTAACAATACTAAGAATGGTAATAAATACAATCAAACAACACAAAATATTAATTATTTTATAAATTTCAGTAGATGCAGCCGTCTACCATATAATAATGACCACCAAAATCGAAACTGGAAATATTGACTTATGTGGTTGTTATGGGATTTAAATGTTTTGATTTGACATTTCCATTTTCCCCCTTCCGTAGTGTTAAATGTCTATAATAAAATGAATCCTTCTCAAAGGCAAAGGATCAAATGTGTGGGAGTGAAAGGGGAACTCGACATGGATGGAGCTAAATCAAATGAATTATTCATGAATTTCAAATCAAACCCATCCTTCGCTCCTACGCTTCCAAATGTGCCAAAGTGCCAATGTTTGAATGTATCTGGCTCCTTTGAAATAGAGGCGATACTAATATCAGTATGTATTCATACAAGTATACATAATACATATATACTATAAATCCTTAGAAAACATTGTATAACTTGTATGGACCACTGTAATAATATTACCATACTACCTTGTTATATATGATTGATTATGAATGAGTCCAGGATGTGGAAAATATACATATAAATAGAGTTATATTATGTGTACTATAGTTTATGTATTAAGTATTATAAAGGGTATTAAAGATGGAATATTTTGTTGTGTTGTAGGATATGTATGTAAACATAGTAGATATTAGTTTCTATTGTCGCGCCATTCCATTATCATCCATATTATTATATGGAGATAATGTGATTGAGTTTTAGCAAGCAAACAACTTTGTTTGCAATTCAATTTATAAGCTGGTCGTAGATGACTTTTCATTAAATCTTCCTACTCGATCTGGCTTTATACGTAGTACATATATAATATCTGCATATCTACTTTATTGGGCATGGATGTGTGTAGATGTGTGGTAATATTGGGGTCGTCTGCGTCGCCGTATGCCGGTCTGTGAATGGAGATCGGAATCTCCGTAAAAGGACTTTCATTGTAAAATTGAGAAATTCCCCGCTCCCACATTCGCATATTATCTGACCTGGGGCGTGAGGTGAATAAATATGAAACGATGAGGATGAAGGGAAAGGTAGAGAAAAGGGCGGGTTTTGCGAAACTATTAGATTGACATTGGGAAATTGGTTGTCGTTGTTGGGCCTTGCGGGTTTCATCCGAGTGGCATGGTCAAAGACTGTAGGGCCATTCCCGAGGCGCATGAGTTGGAAGCTGAGGGAGTGTGACAGGGAAAACGGTTCCTTTACATTTCCGCATTTTCCTCATGTGATCTGATGGAAACCGGCGGTAGTTGGGAAGGACAAAAAAATGTCAACCTCCGCCTTAAATCACGTCGGGCCGAGTGAAACAAAAGAAGGCACCACGCCGCTCAACAATCATTATTTACAATCCACATCCCAATTTCCTCAAAATCCAACAAGAGATGCAAAGTTGGATCCAAAGAACACAAAATAATATTTTTTTTATTTGGTTAAATCTCCTCGAATTTAAACCCAAATAACGATTTTAAATATCTCATTATCCCTCATAATGTAATGAAATTGTAAAAATACAAACTTTCCCATCCTCATTTGAGCCATGTTAGTTGGGTCGTTGGGTGTGAAACCTCCCTGTTGTCTTCTGATGATTATCGTAAGTTCATGGCCCTCGATTTTGTTGTGCCGGCGGGCCGAAAGTGTATCAAAAGTCCATCTCTCATTACTCCACCGATTTCCACCATCATCAGAGTAGACCTTCATCAACTTCACAACCTTCTTTTGACACAATAAAAAACCCACCAGAGACACCCATTTAGATCATCTGCCCACGCTCACTACTACTGTTAGAGTCCCAATGAGAAGCCCTCCCTTCAATCACCTTGGAAGAACGAGATTTATATTTAATTACATCAACTCCCACTTGATTTCAATCTCTTTATCTCACATTCATCCTTACATATTTTCATTTTAATAAACTCCTCGAGTTAACCAACTTTTCCTTGCAGATAAATCCTAAAAATGCCTAATCTGCATGTTACATACAAATACTATGTACAAGTATCTAATTACTCCAAGAACCCAAGAAATATAAATAATATGTCTGAAGATACTTTTATGTCTTTAGAATGATGGTGGTAATGCTGTTTTATATGCCTCTGAAAAAAAAGAATTAAATTCCCAAGGATGGTAAAAATGCTTATGGATGAAAAGATATATTTATCAAGAGGAGTTCAAAGGTAAACAATTGATGTTTAAAACTATGAGCAACCAATGGATCTCATCTCTCATGATGAACAATAATTTGAAACTGTACATTGAAGAGAGTCGAGGAGCTCCCAACGTCAGTCAATATGCTAAGTATGAGAAGGTTTGGGTTTCGAACCTCAATTATGTATTTTATGATCTTCAGTACTGATCTTTTGAACGGAGAGTTGAACCGCAAGGAATAATTAGTAAATATTATTAACATATAAACAGCTTATTTGTTATCATAATTGAACCGACTGGGGCTCTTCATCATCATCCAGTTACTTCCCATTCAATGGCGGGCAGAGATGAATTGAATGATAATAAATGAGTTGAAGTGATGATGTCATTGGGGCTGATTGATTCCCACAATTGGGAATCAACGGGAGTATTTGGACGTATGGAGAAGTTATTAAATAGTCAGCAAATTTGGAATCATAATGTGAATCGAAAGGGTCAGATAAGGGAATTTCTCTAAGCCGCTTTTATCCATCAATGAATTTAAATTGGCGATTTCATTTTATTAAATATCTTTCTCTCCATACCATTACTATACGACTTCATGGGAGGTTAACTTGTAGATTAATTTACTTATAGAGCTAAGTATGCACCCTTCATAAAATACATGCATAACAGTTATTTAATACTTGTATAACTATGTTCCTGTATGTGTAGATTCTTCCAAAGAACTTGATTTTTATTGAAACTTAACATGATTAAATTCCAAAGATTTAAAGTTTATGTCTGGGAAGATTATTAGCGTTTGTTGACTAGAAAAGGGTTATGTATTAATTCAGTGGCAACACCTTGAAATTCCCCGACTTCTTATTAATATGATGACGATTGCGGATTATCGATTGAACTGACTTTAGGTTTGAAAACAAATCTTTCCTTTGACTTCGTTCCAAAAGACCTCCCATTCCAAATGTCACTTCTGATTTTAAAACCATCCACTCACTTTGCTAACTCACCAATTGTCTTTTCTATTGGAACTTCAATTGAGAGACTTCAGGCCTTTCCCACTTCACTCAGCACTTATAATTGCTTAATCCAAATACCCCTTTCAAGTTACATTTCTGGGAAAAAAGTTATTAAATCTATGGTAAATTGAGCTCTTTGTGTGACTCATTGTTGAATCGTCAGTTCTTGGATGTATTACATATGCATATTACAAATACTTGCTAAAACACCACGGATGTATTAAATACTTATAAACTACAACTAAATATACATGGTATACTATATATGGTAAATATATGTATATGGAATATTACCAATGGATGTATAGTGGTAATATGATAATAAGTGAGGATTATTTCATTCATCTCTTTGAGTGTCTTGAGATTTGTTGAATGGTTTTAATCCTTCCTCTGTTCAACCTCCTCCATTCGAACCTTAACCAACAATGTGCACCGTCCGGATCAATTCCAAATGCATGAAAGAGACGTCAATTTCCATGTCCAATGCTAAAGAATTCGATCCATCAATCAACTCCATTCACAATCCTCAAAGGTCTTCAATGGTTCTATTTATAATCATACATTTATACCGAAATACATATACTAATATAAATGTATGGTATATTATGTTTATACAAATGTTCAACGATACTTATGTGCTGTAAATATATTACTGTACGTGTATACATTTACTTTTTACATGTGTTGTAGCGTTGAGAATAAATAGAATAAATACTTATTTTACGACTGTAAAAACCAATGCGTTTCTTCAGATGTATGTTGATGTGAAGGGCCGTGTGATTCAACCGTTAAAATATTCACATGTGGTCAAATTCCATTAAGTTCCTGGATAACATTTGACAATTAACAATTCCACCAGAACTCATAAGCAATGAAAGAACCGAACCTCCTTTCACGCACATCAGTTCAATCGTTGGATAAATAAATAAGGCTACTAATAAGTACAAACCACCACATGGATCAATTCCCATGTCACGAGAAATTGGAAATGCATGGTCAAAAATTGGAATAAACAAGTCAACGTCGATGTCCATGCGTGAAAAAGTGGAGATAATTTATAGACGGAAGAGTCAACCCTGCAAACAATTTGTGTCCATTCAAATTCCCGACTTTATTATCAACTCTCAACAGAATTGAATTACTAAATGTAAGTTGAAATCCCAAAGGAAGTTTAATATCGAGACAAATGGTGCACAGTTGGGTAAATAAAATTATTACTAAGATCCCATTAATTGCATATCTGGTAATTAGTAATTACCAGTCATGCAATTAGTAAATGTGGTTAAATTAACAAGGGATTAATGGGATTTTTTAAGCGTAGTTGAGGCGGATTTTAAAGTTGTTACGTAATTAATTTTAAATTCTCTATTTTTCTGCCATTTAAGAGATGGATTATTCCACGTAGAGTCACGTGAATTAATTTACCTGGTGTTGAAAATGAGAAAGTTGAGGAAGTGACTTTTCCAGGAGCTTCAGCAACTACACTTAAAAATTCCTTGGAGCAATGGGATGAGGAACACGATTAAGTTCCTTCACTTCTTCAACATTCCAATCAACAACCACTGCGAAAACCGCAGGCTCAATTGAAACAAATGGGCTGAAGAGGCGGTGGAGCGGAACCACCAAATGACAATTTACCAAACTTCGTCTTTCTCCCATTTGAGGTTTCCAAGCTCATTCACATCTCATTCGCATAAAACGTCAATCTCATCATCTCATTTGAATCAATGTTCAACATTTAATGTGAATTAAAGGCCATTGGAGAGTTTCCCTCGAATTGCATTTTGCACATAATAAAACTTCTCCTCAAGGCCCTTTTCAATTTCTCTCAATTATGGTTCAATATGGAGATTTGGGAATAAGTGAGTTTATTGGCGGATTTGAAGTTCATTTTCCCAAAAGTCATGCTTAAGGCCAAGGATTGGAATTAAATTAAATATTTCCCCCTCCTTCAACCAATTCAATTTCACCAATTTTCATTGGAAAGCCGAGAATCATTCAAATAATTATTATTGGCGTTATTAGATAAGTCAATTTCTAATCCACATGTCAATACTTCATGATCACAATTTCACAATTAAAAATATATGCAAATATCTGTTATAGTAATAATACAAGCTTCACATGCTTCACCATACTTACTAACAATTACCAATACTTAAACATTTATTGTAAGGCATTTCCATAAAATTTATATAGACATGTGTAGCTTTTAATAATTATTTTTCCATATATCCTATTATCAGCTTAATCGATCATAATTAGGATAAGAATAAATTAGTTGAATAGAAAGACAGAGATATTCAATTACCTAATTGTTCATACTTCCCGAACTCAATGACAATCAAAGGAAGGATGATGAAAATGTATAATTATTTTGATCATTCAATGGACCCTAGATGGACAGCCGCCGAGGTTATTGTCATTTAGTTAAGAGTAATAATGTAAGATGAGTTTAGTAAAAGAGCGGAAGCAAAGTCCTTTCAATTCCTTTAGACCTGAAGAGGAAACAACCCCTCTTTTGACCACGAAGATGATAAATGATATCTCGCACCTCCCACATACACATCCTCCTCACCGGAAACTCAGTCTACTATTGATCGATTGGAAGTTGAAATAAACACACAATCAATTGGTTCCATCAATTTCCATCTTATCTATCATTAGTTGGATACATCCACTCCCATTAAATCTACTTAATGAACCTTGTTGGAATTTAGTTGGGGATTTGAACACGTGAGGATTCTGTTAAATGAATAATTTGTAATTAACGTGGATTTGGTGTTTCTCATTCATTAGCCTGGTATTAGAGAATGAAAGCTGAAGTGGTTGATATGTGATACCTTTGGACCATCGCACCTCAAAGGGAGATTAAATGAAGAATAATGAGAAATGGATATTTGATGAATTCATCTTTTCCTTACATTTCCCTCTGAGTGGATGAGTTGAAGAGAATTTCTCTTTAACTCAAAGTTGATCATCAAGCGGGTCTCTGCTCACACATGAGGGATTTATAAATTAATTAAACGAGGGCTGATGAATGGATTTGAGAGTGGAGTTAAAGCAGATCCGACCAACATTCTCTCATTATCTTTCGGATCTCAAATATAGAAAGTGAGAATGGTTTTTAATTATTCCTCAACATCTTGGAATTGATGAATGAGGAAGTTGCGGAGGAACTTCATGGCTTCATCTCTGCCGCCAGCCAACCAAAGCTGTTAAAATGGCTTTATTTGACTCCAAGCGAGGGATCTTTCACAACCCGAATGCAACGGGAGATAATTAAGACAATAATTAATAGCTAATACATATCCTCCGTTAGAACACACATCTTGGCGAAAAACATGATTATAAATAAACATCTGAGCTTCAGCTTTTGCAAAACGAATTAGCAAAATATAAAAAACGTGGAAGTTATAGTAAAATACAATGTGGACCTGACTAATATGGCACAGGTAACTCAGGTAAATAAAGTGAGCATCTATGTTGTTGAATTAACAAGTTTAATTACACAACCAATGTACAAACACTCAAAGATTAATTACAATGAGATTCATCAAAAGAATTTAAAAATTAATTATTTTCCATGTCTAATAAAATGTAAAAAATATGTTGATAGTATGAATATATAGGATACGTGTAGCATTCACCTTTGTATGTACTCATATACATATGAGTATCTCACATGCATATCGATCCGTGTAGCTGCGTATCTACAGGTAAAATTTACATACAGATGCGTTGATCTGTATGTAAATGTACCATTCTTCATTATTTTGTATGCGACTATAATTTTTATTTTATTCATATTTATGCTCCTATTTGCAATGGTGAGGAAATGGGTCAAATATTCCTTTGAATAATTAAAGTTGCCAGGTTGTTAATTAAAGATCTTTGATGGAAATCAAAAGATCTTTCCAAACTGCCTGTGTGTAATGAGAACTTCTCTTATTATATTATGAGCTGAATGAGTGGAATGAAGATGCGTGCGGTTCTCCTCCGACCGACTGACAATGAGAGTGAAGATCTCAAGCGAGAAAAACACAAAATTTGGGTTTCAATTCCTTCCAGCACCGAGGGAGATCAATGTCAATGTTTTGGTCTTGTAAAGATGTAAATGTAAAGATCCTTCAAACTCCACAAACGAAGCCAAGTTGATAAATAAATGACTCTAATGTGGAAAAATGACTCACCTTAAATAACTTTGTATTCTTCTCCTCAAACCAACTTCACAATTTGTGTCCATAAAGAGATGGGGATAATTTTAACTAATATTTTGATCCTTGGTTTAAATTGACAGGAAGTTGATTAGAAAATGTTGAATGTTTATACCCACACAGAGATTTCCCTACACCCACGAGAGTCCAAAAAAATGTATCAAATGTTGAGCCGCAGTTGTCAACCCACTGACACTTTCCCAACTGACAAGGATTTGTGAAATATTATTCGGAAGAATGTCGGGCATCCACCCTGTTTCCGCTCCCTGGTACGAACACTCCTCTAGTCCTCTATTCACATATAGATCTTCCCTCTATAGATCCACAATTCCCTATGTGTAATTGGGATAACCACGAGTATTGATTTCCAATGAGTCCAATGCGGCGGGTATTTCCCAGGCGGGTTCCATTCCCCCAATTGTCCTGTCAGAAGCCTGTTAATATTTGCCGAGTGTTTGACGGCGGAGGGTGGGGAGTCGTCGTCGGCCGCGCGTTCTCCTCCCTCGACCAAAGTCAACTATTCTCCTCCGGTGCAACGAGCACTCGATCGACACGAAACATTCCTGCGCTTGCGACCTCCAAGATCCAACATTCCCCTATGGCCCCCACGGTTTCTCTCCCTCGCATCTTCCACATCTTTCACATCTTCCAGCTCCAGACGCCCCAAGGACTCTCATCCAAACCCTCAACTTCGCCTTGATAAATAAACACCCTCCCATGGAAAGAATATTGGAAATATAACAATTTAAACCATGGACTTGCAATTAGTAGAAACCAGGAATTTGATAACCACTGCCCATTTTTATATATACAAGATTTCGAATTTTAGTAATATGTATATGACTCCCTATTTGATTAGGAGTTGATGAGTTGGGGGAAGTTAACGGGATGGATATGGGGATATATCCTTCCTGCATCTCTGGACTGGTATAGAAGGATAAAGTTCCTCTCTGGTCCATTGATGAATTCCAGAGGAACTTTTTCTCCTCATTGGGATCTTGAGGGTGAGCGTGGAACTTCATCCCATTGAACAACTTTGGACTCCCTTTGGGCTTTCTTTCATTCTCCATATACTTAAATGACATTTCAGTCTGGTGCAAGTATTAATCAACTCATGCTTCCTTTCAATTAATCATTTCCCATAGACATGTAAACACTAGTTTTATTCATTTGTATATATTCATATATATATATATTTATTTATTATGTATAATATAATAGATGTAGTTTGAGATGAGTTGAAGTCGCCTAACAGTACAGGAATACTTTTTTACAAATATGGATATATAATATATTACCTTCAATTACACCACATGTACAATATTCACAGTGAATATGTATGTAATAATTACACATACAGTAATTATAGTTTCTTAACCATTAAATGATAGGGGAGTTGTGATTACAATAATGAATTGAATTAACTAATTTGTTAAAAATAATTAATTTTTGGCATTGGGCTAATACTAAATCAATTCCTGAATTTAAAGATGGCTCAAAATTGAATTGTCTAAAATCTTCCCTTTTAAATGTGCATTTATTAACTCGTAATATTAAGTATGTATATATGTATATAACTCACACATATATAATTTTAAAATGTTGTTTAACATTTAACATTACTTTTTCTTTAATTGATATAATTGACCTTCTTGGGATTGGTTGACACATGTAGCCTAAATTATGTATTTTAAGGGAAGGATTTTAAAATTTATTAACTTTTGAATTGAATTCTGATGGAACTCAAATTACCCTAAAACGTCTGAATATTATCAATTAATTAAAAAGTTATTTAAATGTTTTACCATTTGAAACAATATTTATTGACAACTGTGATTTCATTATTCATAGGAATTAAAGGTGAATAGGATTATTAACTGCTAGTTTGGCATTGTAAATTGTAATTAAAAAGAGGAACGAATATTTGAGTCGAAGCTCAGATTGAAAAAAAGGAATTTAAAATTTCCCTCCACCTTCTTTAGTTAGTTAATTAATATACTTATTACAAAGAGAAGATTAGCACAGTCAAATCCGATTCAAAAAATTATGATTAAATTAGACTTAAGCCATACATTTGAAACATCACTCACAACTTCTTTTCCCTCTCCCAACATTACCCAAATAAATTACAAATGAGAGAAAGAACAAAAATGAGATCAACTTTGTAACATCTCAAATCTAGTGATAAATAATAATAATTCATATAATATAAAATATTACGTCTATGATTTCAAGAGTAAAATACGTATTATATTTCAAATAACCTCCATTGTGAATTCACACCGTGATGCTTTCCAACAGCGCATTTTTCAGCCCTTCAAACACCGCACAAATGCAATTACTGAATTAAAAGAGTATTCATTGAGAAATTGTTGTTGAACAAAAGTCAAGCTCCTTTCGGCTCAAAAAATGTTAAATGTTTATCAAAACCCAAATATGACAATTAACACATTTTGGTCAACCCTGCACAAATCGGTAAATGAACAAATAATTATAAAATACTTACCTAGTTAGACAATTGAGTCAACATAACAATTATTAGTCGTATTGGATAGAGCAAAAGTATTATGTAATCTAAAATTAATTGATTAAATTCTGAGAATTAATTAACTTACAAACTGTAATCAACTTTTGTGTATTTTTAACGCTAGCACAAGAACTGTTTTAAATGGGTGAAAGAATGAAGGTAATGACTAGGAAAACCTGAAACAACTCCATCAAAAACCATCTCGGACTTTCGAGTCTGAAGATCCCCCAATGAATGAAAATCATTCGACACAATGTTTGTTAATTACCCCATGTGGTGTCGTAAATGTAGAGTTTATCCCAAATTCCACCTTACTAATTGCCTCCCTCTTTAAACCCTTTTTGAGGCCAACAATTAGCAGTATTTAGCATAATGAGCGCAAACGCTCCTGAGTTATTGAGCACAAACGTTTGAAAAATGAATAATAAAAAAAGGCTTGCGAGTTTTGAATTGTTCCTAATTCCTCCTCTTTTTCTCAGACCGGTTCAATACTTGGAGACTTTAACCATCATAATGTTAAAGGAGTATTTAAGTATATATATAAAATTAAAAACTAACCGCTTTTACTGAACCATGTAATTGTTGAACATTGTGATAATTTATAATTACATCAGAAATTCTTATTTGAAATTCAATTTATAACCATAGAATACAAATACACTAATTACGATAAATCCTTTTACTCCAATAATTTCATTAATCTAAAAAAATGATCTTCGAGTTGAACACAATAACGATGTTTATTATTTTTAAAATTAAAATCCCTTCTTGCCCGTAATTTGAATGAAAATGGAAAAGACGCGTTTTAATTAACAATACAATGTCAGTCAGACGAATCAAGCGCGTTTTATATTTTTTAAATTAATAATACAATATTATTCTCTCCTATAATCTATTCCCGAGCAACTTGCGCTCAAGATTTAGAGGCCCTATTAAGTGCATTATTAAAATTCTCAGTTTAGATACTAACAATATTTTAATAATGCACTTGATAGGGCCTCTAAATCTCGAGCGCAAGTTGCTCGGGAATAGATTATAGTAAATAAGTCTTGATCGTTGCGAATCTTATTGCTCGGATTTTGTGAAACATAAGGCTCATCTTTGAGGCACTTAATATAATATTTAATGTATAGTTATAAGAACCTGCGGTGGTGTGTTAAGGCAATGGCGACTCAAAGCTTCTATTTGTTGATCCTTATTAAGTGAACAAGGTTTAATGAATATGCAAAGGCATTCTGAACATCATCATTTCCTATTTAAGAGTAATATATTGAGTCAAGTTGAGTTTAAATAACTACACTTGCGACCTTATGGCTTTCAGTCAGCTTTCAATTCAACTTCGTCAATTCCCACTTCCTCTCAATCAATGGACTTTCTTTGATAAACATTCAAATTATTTATGACATTTCAAGTTCTGACAGGGCAGTGTGATTGAGCTCGAGGCGATTTTGGCAGTGAATGTTGTCAATTTTTTTACTCTCTTCGTCTCATCCCCGTTTGATAATCTACCTATTTATTATTATGATAACCAACCAAAAAACAGAACTCAATTAAACATACAATAATTATAAATACACACTCATACAACTTAAATATTAATTAATATCTACTTAGTTTTAATTAAATAGATAAACTATCATAATCCTTAATTAAGATATAGTTTTAGAGTCTCGCAGAGTCTTGCTTAAATTAACTTTTGTCGTACTTGTCCAAAATGATGGAGGAGATTTTTACGTTCTTCAAAAATGTGTAAATGCATATAAAAATTGAAAAAATGAGACAAATAATAATTTTCTACTTTGATCTTCTCATAGTATCAGAAAAACTTCGTCATATGTATTAAAATCTCTAATAAGTTAAAATAAAATAATAATTTATCCATCATTTTAACTATAATGGCTGGGGCCGAATAATTAGTAATTTTTAAGGATCAATCCTGTCCAATAATTACCCTTTTTGACTCCCCCGTAAAATAAGTACATTCAAGACAAACCACATTTATCGCAAGTCCGTCGTCAGACTAATTGCACCTTCCTTCTAGCAGTAGTAATTCCATACCAAGCACAAACAATCTCAGTGAAGAAATACTGAGAAATCGTTGGCTTGCCCCAACTAACTATTTACACGGCTGGGAAGTACCAGGAATATTGGTCCTCTTTTTATAAAAAAAACTTTTAAAATTCATTTAAAATGATTTCTGACCTAATATTCTCATTTTACATATAAAAGACACAAAAGTCAAATCTGTTAAATGCCATGAACAACAATAATATTATATCATCATTGTAAATAGTAAATCCAATTTTAAATTTTTAATATTAATATTAATTTTGAATATAAATTAAAATTAAAATTGAACCAATATTCCTGGAACTTTCTTTACAAAGCCTTACAAAAACCGAAAGGATCTTCACTCAAGGAGGCCCAAAAAAGTTTCCTTCAGGTGCCTCGTGAGAATTTTAGAATCCTTCTTTACACTTCTGGCAGTGACTTGCTTCTTGCAGCTGGACATTCGAAATGAATTGTCTCACTTGCAACCTCCGTTTCGTAACCTATACCTTACACACAACTTATCCAATTACATGTCTGAGAAAAATAGTTTTTTTTACTATTTACCTTAATATCTATTTCATGTATAATTATGTATATATGTTAAATAATTAAGAGTTACAAGTATGAGGTTATAAAATAATTCACAATTTAAAAAACTAATTAAAATTCGTTTAAGTCCACATCAGAGTCAGAAAACTGAAACTGACTGTCATTTTTGTAACAAAGTTAATTGTTTAAAGTTTAAAATTTCGAAAATTATTGAAATAATAAGGTTAAAGTTTGATTAAATTCAATATAAAAAACAAAGTAATAGATGAATAAATAATAGATAAAAACAGTTATACTATAATTAGTATCTAGAGTAAGTATATAAAATCGCTCATTCATAAATTTAAATATATTTATGTATATCTCAAAAGATACATTTTTATTTAAATATATTTATAAAAATCCTAGTTTTAAATATATATGCATATATATTTATTAAATATTTATACACATATATACTTATTTTTGTATATATGCAATATGTACATAATAACGATATTTTTAAAGAATGAAATCACAGGAGAGCAAAGGCCAAGGAATTTCCCCCATTTAGAGAAAATCCTTTAGCAAAAAAGACAATTTAATGCAACTATGAAAAGGATGACTCAGAATGGGAGTCCAAGGCCTATTTCCCTCCTTGTTCATTCTGTCTCAAAAAATTGAGTTTCTCAATTATTGAGAAATGCGCGTGGTTAATTAATTTACATAATTAAATTAACTTTCCATTAAATTGCGATTAAAAGTTTAGCGATTTTGTCTTTTCTCCTTTCTCCCCAATATTAAATATTTAGCATATGTACATACAAAGTACCACTAATGAACAAACGCGGTTGAGGAGAATTCCTTACGTCTATTTAATTAATTAATTACATTTTTAGCTCTACACCCTTTTCCCTCTTCGTTGACGTCCAAGGAGTAGAGTCAACATTTGAAAGAAATTGTTAAATATATAATATGTATATATTATATAAATATTATTTATACGTTTTGAGAGGGCAACTCCTTCCCAACCTCCGACCTGACAAATGTGATGAAGATGAAAGAATTCGTTTCCCTACTTTGTGAAATGCGAAAAGAAGTAGAAACTGAGGAGCTCCACACAAAAACTGAACCATAATGGGGAAAGGAGCGGGTAAATTAATAAATAAATTAAATTAATTATTAAGCCGTTGAGTTGTACTGGACATCTTATTTGTTTCCATCAGCGTTGTTATTTGTGTAAGCCCAACGTGATTACGAAAACATAAAATTGAGTCTCCTTTGATAAATATTGCCTTCGAAAATTTCCAAGTTTTTGAAAATTCGAAACTGAATTACTAAAGATGTGAACATTTTTGTGGGGATGATTTTTTTTAAAGAAGCGCAATGGGCGGGACTTGGCCTGATTTAGTCGTTGGAACCCCTGCAAGTGGCAGAATGGGCGAAGCGAGGATGTCATGAGTCAAACCGCTTCATGAGCTCTGAGATACATTCTGGATCAATTGGAATCCCATCGGAGATTTCGGCCCCACAATCGCACCCGCAGCCGTTTTCTTCTTCTATTTCGTCGCCCTCGAGCTTTAAGTTGTCATATTTGGATTTCCACTTCCGAGCTGATCGTCGTCGTTGGGGAGGTAAATGTTTAGGAAATAAAATCCTCAGCTTCTCAGACGGAATTTGTCGGATGGGAACGATTTTAGACCCCTTGTACTTCGTCTCCTCAACGTACTCGTCAGGGAATCTGAAAAGGAAAGTCAATGAGTTTCCCTTCAAAATCATCATAAAAACATAGCAATCAAATTTAATTCAACATTTCATTTAAATTTTAAATTTAAATTTTTCTAGGTTTAAATGTTAAAAGTAAAAAACAGTTTTTTTAAAAAAATTTCTCTCGTATTTGACTGACAAGATCAAAAACTGTGTTTTAATTACAACAACTAAATATCCTGGCCCCGTGATCATGATACAACTGCGGACGCGTGGTCAGACCCTCACTTCAATTTTCAGAAGAAAATGAGGGATTTGACACTTACATGAATTCGGGATACCAACGAACCAGGACTCGCGGTTCCTTGTCAACTTCAATCCTTCTCGCCAAGATCTAATAAACAAATAAAAATTGTTAGATGATTTTATAATATTCTTAAATAAAATAATTGAAAATAATTTGTGATTATTTTAAATCAATTTACCTCATTCGTAAACGTGAGTTCTCTCTGATTCACCTCTTGATTCCCTTTTGTGCATGCCAAATTGTACTTTATTACTTCCATTGTTCGTTTGTCGAAGAAATCCACGTACTGGCCTGAAATCATTCAAAAATATTTTTTATTAAAAATACAAAATAAAACAAACAAAATGATTTTGAAATTAAAAAAATGAATAACTTACCAACGTTGACAGTTTTCTTCCTAGGCGCTTTCTTTTTCCTCCGCGATGATTTGAGCGGCGTTGAGTCCAATTTCCGATTCGCGATTGAATGACCATTTAAACCATGTAATGTCTCAGTCGTAGTTATATGACTATTCACATGCCGCTCCAACGTCCCCTGTAAAAACATCCACATTGATTACACACACCTTAATCAAAAAATAAATAAACGATACTGGAGTTTAAAAATATCATCCAAGATTTGTAATTTTTATAAATCTATAATCAAACAATCAATAACTCACTTGAGAACCGAATGATTGGCCACAACCAGGAATGATGCACAGAAACGGTTTGTTGCCCCCGTGACTCAACACGTGGCGTTCCAACCAAGAGAGTGAACACGATTTTTTATTGTACACCTTACACCCTTCCCACTTGCAAAAATACCCTTCTGATTTCGTCTGAGGCGCTACGTGAAGAGTCTACAATTGAAAAATCAAATTTAAATTCATTATGTAATTACTAACCTTAATAACTATTTTAAATAATATTATCATAAAATATTTTAAATGTTAAATAATTGAATTGGACGTTACCTGGATATGCTCAAGGATATTAAGTAAATGGTCGTGGGTGCAGTCTTTCCACAAACAGAGTGAGCTGAGTGCTGAGGCTGGACCGCCTGGGTTGATGGCTGAGGAAGCGAAGCTTGTGTCTTTCCGAAAATGAAACTCCTGATTGGCAATGGCAGCAGGGCCCTTGATCTCCTCCGACTCAGTCTTTTTCTTCCGATCCTCCTCGAGGCGGAATTTCTTTCGTGGCGGTTCTTCCGCCTTGACCTGGACCTTGGCCCACCCCGCCGTCCCTCGCTGCTTTTCTTGTAAGGAGAGAAAGGCCTTGGGGAGCAGCGATTGCGCCAGCGGCTTCAAGGGAACGAAGGGCTGAAACTCGGGCTTGAGCTCGATTTCCTCCAAGCCCAACTTCCCATTTTTGGTCAGGGCCTCCACGAGGGAAAAGATCCGTCGCGAGCTCTGGACATCCACCATTTCGTTTTTCTGGGCGGGTTTGAGGGGGCAGGGCGAGGCAGGGATCATGATGTCCAGGGTCTCTTCGAGATCCTTAACGAAAGATCCGCCTACGTAGGAGGCCGGCGGCGAGGGCGAGGACGAGACGGGGCTACCGGTGGGCGATGAGGAATTCGCATCCGGTTCTGAACAGAAATCGCTAGGCGAATAGGGAGAAATCAACTCTGGGGAGTCGCTCGTGTCAGGACTCAAAGTTGCTACTCCACTGAAAATTAATTAAATATTTTATTATTAAGTTAATAAGACTCTCGCCCCAATCATTTAATTATAAATAGGTAGGAATGAAGTAATTGGTAATTAACTAATTGTTAAGTTCTATTTTTAAATGATTTTAACCTTTGAGGGATATTTGAAATACAGAAGCACTTGAAGTTATGAACTAATTGTTCTTTAATTCTTCGAATTATTTAATCAAAAAATGAATGAATGAAAATCGCTATCTTATCAACTCACCCACACTCTTCAAATATGTGGACTACTGGAGATAAAATGAATCCACTCAAGAAAAGAGAAATCTCGAATGAGGTTTGATGAAGGGAAATTCGTCCATTGGCCGCCCAATTTATTTTTACTTGGCGGAACAACAGGACCCTTTTTTCTAATATTAAACTTATTTGCAGTTAATAATACCCAACATAAATAGTACTTGTGAAATTTATTAGAGGATTAAGTGTTTTCCGATAAAGTTCTCAGAGGTATTCTGATACCAAAGTTGTGATAGGAAAATACTTCTACAAAATTCCTAACAGATGATTTGTAGAATTCAATTCCTGGTTTGGATATCCCAACCTTAAAAAACTGCCTTGGAACAAAAAAACGTAACTTATTTCTTAATCCTCTTAAAAATCTATAAATGGTCAAAAGGGTCAAAACCTTCCCTGTAAATTGTCCCATAATAACAAAAATAAGAATTTAACAATTTTCAAAAAATTGCATTCATAATTTCAAATCCTTCAATTTCCCATCTTTGGCCATCTGTGTTAAATGCAGATATGGAGAGATATACACAGATGTGCACCATGTATATTACATACATATACGATGCACATGATAAGGATATATGATACGATAAGGTTGTTGGGGGTTGATGGGGTGAAGGGCCCACTTGGATGCCCCATATATTTCCTCCTCTATATATCTGACATATATTTGATCTGTAGGGGAACATGTTTTGAGAGGAATCTTTGTGAGGGTTTTTGATTGCTGAGCGGAGGGTGTCTGAAGGGAGGGTTGTCCGAGAGGACAATGAAGGGCCCTTGGCATGATGGAGGATGAGTCATCTGGGTGGATTGGCAAAGTCCCTGGGAGCCATCCGGGGGTCGCCCCAAGTCCCTCCTCAGCATCTCTCTTCTTTCCATCCCTGGGCGATGATCACCACCGTGCTACCCCCTTTAAACCCATCTTCTTCCCTCAATCATGGAGTTTAAACACCCACGGCTTCCCTTTAACTCTCACCCTTAATTTACCCTTAACCTCAACTCACTTCCTGCACAAATGGGACAAAACGGAAGGAATGACCAACAAGAATGGAATGGATGTGTAAATTAAATTAGAATGGATCAATCTCATAAATGAGCTGATTAATTAGATTTAGGACCTATGGGGAAATTGTAGGATTTTGAGGAGATTTTGAGGATTTTGGCAGAAATTTAGTTGTGGTCAATTACCTGTCGGAGGATTCGAGCGATTCGTATCTGTGGGTCCGGCGCTTCCCCTTGTCGGGGTGGGAGAAAGGCGGAGCATTGTCGGACTGGGATTTTTCCGAAGGGAGGAGCGGGTCCTCGGAGTCGGAGTCTTCCGCCGTGGAGGATGTCTCCTCGGGGTGAAGGGTCGCGGTGCGGAAGGTCATCTGGCCCTCCATTTGACTTAACTTAAACTCACTCACTCACTCGTTCAGTCAGACAGGTCTCAAATGCACAAGCACACTCACGTCCTCAGCCATCTTCCTCGGTCAGCTCACTGCACTCTTCGCCCAGACTTCCTTCCTTCCTCCCTCTCCCCGTCCCTCACAAGGAGAATTCCATAGAGGGCTCACCCCACTCCCACAAACAAAACACCTCCGACCAACTTTCCGGGTAACTAAAACTAAAATTCGCCCGGGTACCTCAACCACTAATTCCCGTATTAACCCGCCTGTTAAAGGTCCAAGTTTAACAGCTCTAACAACATCCGGCCCATCTCGCAAACCTAAAAATTACTTAAAGGTAATTGTCATTTTTACATTCGCCTCATGTTGTTTCCACTCAAAATAAGTACTTCCTTCCGTGCCCAGTACTTAGCATTCGCTTACTTAGCCTTATTTTGTTTATATATTTTATATATTATATTTTATATATATAATACTAGCAGTAGAAGTTGCATCTTAATCTTGCATTGGGTTATTTAAATTAACTATTTTTCATAATAATAATAGGTAGTTAATAATAAATGGAATGGGGTTTTTCATGTTGTAGGTTTTGTCAATAAACGATTTACTATAATAGAAATTGCATTGTATTGAAAGTTTGTTTACATTGTTATAATGATGTAATTAATATTTAATTAGATATATTATTGGTATTAAGTATAGCTATAATTTAATTGATACAGGAATTGGATTTTGAACAATGGAAAAAGAGGAACTTTTCCTGAATTCCCAATCCACATCGGATGATACGTACATAGGCGCGGACGAACCTGAACCAAAACTTGACATTAGATTATCCGACTTGGACACCAGCGATGAAAAAGGTGACAGTGACAAATCCTTGCTAGAGGATGACTCAATTTCTACATTTATTGACTTGGACAATATCGTGAGCGTCGCTCAACCCCCGCCGTCGGCCGAAGCTTCAAAACTCGCCTCGTTGAATGAAGCTATTAGGAAAAAACGCGAATTGGAGGAAGAAGAAAGAGAAAAAATGCAGTATGGATATTATGAATTTTACAAATTACACATACTCAATTGTGAATAAATTTTGTTAAAGAATTATAAATTTATTAAAACGGCTTTTTTGAAATTAGAGTCCTCGTTTCTAATTTCACGGAAAATCAATTGGATCGATATGAAATGTTTCGACGATCCGCGTTTCCTAAAGCTGCAATCAAAAGAGTAAGAGCCTTCTTATTAACAATTCAACGACTTTTCGATTTCCTTAAATTTACTGAAAATATTTATACTTTAAGTTTATATAAATTGTTTTATGCAATTGCAGCTTATTCAAACCATCACTGGAAGTTCGATATCTCAAAATGTGGTAATTGCAATGTCGGGAATTGCTAAGGTCTTCGTTGGGGAAATCGTTGAAGAAGGTGAAATTATAAATAACTCATGTTTATAATTTTAGTCAATTAAAAAGTAAATTATAATTAATTCTTATTTGGTTAACAGCTTTGGATGTGATGGATAAAGCGGGAGAGTCGGGACCTTTACAACCCAAACATTTGAGAGAAGCGGTTCGACGCCTCCGACAAAGAGGCCTCGTTCCTAATGGAAGAACGAGAAGTCAGACCGGCTTCCCTTATTAAATCCAGCATATATTTTAATATATATATATATAATATATTTTAAATATTTAATATATGTATACCCATATGTAGTAATATATTTATATATATAATAATATCCTGCTACGCAATTTCGTGCCGTTACGATGGATAATTGTAAATAAGTTCAGAACGGCACGGACTTATTACGTAGCAGGATATACAGCTTGTTTACTTTGTAGCTTTACTTTTTATATATATATTTATATACAAGTTATATATGTAAAAGTGTAATATGTTGATTTATAATGATAAAAGTAATATGCGAAATACTTTAATAAACCTGCTTAGGTTCTTAAGCATTTTGATAGTCTAAGATATTTGTTTGTTTACTGATTCTTTTTGAATCTGTATGTATATTGGGATAAGTCCAAGTCGTTATTTACCAAATATTTAATATAAGCATGTATGTAGATGATATTTATAATACCATACTTTATGTTAATTATAAGTGCTACTAATATCTTAAGTTTAATAGTTTTTATTTTTTGATACTTGATGAAACTGCAATTAAACAAAGTTAAACATGTAAAATATTTATATTTTGATGTAATAGAAATAAATATATTGTGAAGCCAAAATAATTTGATGTAAAAGGTACAAGGTTTTTATTAAACATTTCAATTATTTAAATATTTTACCATTGGTTGTTTATCATACTTTCTAAATACATACATAAGTATTCATATATTGATAACATACCAACATTATAATTTCTTTCATTTTTCTTTCCATTGTTAATTTAATGAAAGTACATATTTTACCTAACTACATAATGAGTTTATCTGAATGGTTTTTATGAGTATTTTGGAAAATGAACCATTTTCATTGGCAATTTTCTATCTCAACTATTATTCCTATGTATTAATTTGCAAAGCCTTAAATTATTAACCATCATTAGCAAAAAATAAATGCCCGGGTATGAATATCAGCTATTTGAAAAGTTGGAATCAATACAAGAGGTTTTGGTCCAACGTGATCAAGGGGGAGATTCTTCCAGGATTTCCCCACTCGTGCTTTCAATTCCGAAGGAGGATCGACTGGACTTGTCCGAATTCCTTTGAACCTCCCCCCGTCGGTAGTCCGGCCTGAGGAGGAATCTGGAACTGGAGTCACAAATGCTTGGTTCTGAGTCGAAATGGACCGAAGTTCCCTTAGCCGACTCTTTTCTCTTCCGGGGTTTCTTTGAGTGGTTCCCCGGTTGTGAATTGAAGGGGTCGAGCACCAGCTCGTCAGCCCACAAGTTCTGACTCGATCGCCCTGATTGTCCACTTTGAGACACAGTTGGATTCCCCGTGTATTGGACAGATCCTCCTACCAACTGCTATAAAATTATTAATTATTAAACAATAATAAAAATTTGATAAAAGGGAAAGTTTTATTCAAAAGATTAAATGTTAAATCAATTAAATGTCCAATGAAATATATAGATTTTTTTAGAAAATTACCCTTGAAGTTTCCTCGTAAGCCGCCGTTCCCCGACCATCGCAATACTCCTGGTATTGAGAAATCACGCAGAGGAGCACGTAGATCTAAACATGAAATGTAATGAACCAAAACTCAATTAGAAAACTCCGTGTCTCCAAAAATCCAATTGTGGTAAAGTAAAGATTGAATGTTTTCGCGGATTGTTCACCTACATTGATTGAAATAATGATAAAGTCGAGGATGATCGTAAAAAGGGTGATTGAATTCCCGTGGTTGTCGTGAGGTTCCCCGTCCTCGACGATAGCCAAACTTCCTGTGTGAGAGATCTGGAAGAAATGCCCTCATTTCCTCATCAACATTTTGATTCAATTGACTAATGGGATTTACCATGATGTGTATCACTGTGTATGTGTCAATGGCTGTGTGGATTGGCACGATGATTATCCAAGGCAAAAGAAGATTCTTCTTTTCCTTCAATACATATTACATATATAATATACAGTACATATACCGGGTTAAGACCTTAAGACCAATTCCAATGAGAATACAAAACAAGCTGAATGATATTGAGTTAAATATTTAACTTGGTTATGGTATTAAATAAACCTGGCACTAAAATCAGTATAAATATGGTATTTATACACATACTATAAATGCTAATATTTAGTTATAATATTAACCCACCATTTTCAATCCGAAAATTAAGAGAATTGTGGCAAAGAACCCAATGACTTCGCATGTAAAATCCAACAGAAGTACGAAAATCGTCCCTTGAAAGATTTTTACATTTAAATTACTCAATTTCCAAATTGTTATTCATTGAGAATAGTTTTAAATTTTTAGAGAGAAATTACCATATGAATTGTTTGGTGGTGGTTCGCTATTTGGAAACATTTCTTCATTTTCTCCATTTTTATTCGTACTGGCATTGTTTTGGAGGTTATTTTGATTGTCGAAGACGCCTTTGCCTTCATGGTACGCCCAATTGCCCGTTAGTAAGGCGAAAGTGAAGAAGTAAATCTGGAATCAATGAAACATCCTCATTTATCTAAATTTATTTAATCAAAAATTAAATTTAAATCTATCTATTTTTTCCTCTTCATTTCTCTTCACATTTGCTTAATAAATATTTGGTCATTCATGAGCATGAATGATCTTCAAGAATTTAATATATAACACATGTGAGCGCTACTCAATCTTTGTTCTGAATGCTTGTAAGATACGGATGTATATGAATGTGACATAAATGATATGGTTCCGACATATTGGATTTTTTGTATAAAATAGATATTGGTCGAGGGGTGAATTTCAAAAAGCTCCGTGTAGAACTTGTCTTTAGGTCGTGAATAATCTATTGGGTAGTATTTCCTTTTCCTCCACGTCGTGCCCTTTTGATAGATCCCTGAGTTATTGAAGAAGAACAGATGGGCCGAGGAAGATAGTTGAAATATGCATAATACGAAACATTCCCATTCCATGCACTACATTTTCTTTCACCGCTATTATAATATATATATGAAATATAAAACCAAGAGTATGAAAATATAAATATATAATATGTATATTTCAATTTTCACCACTAGTATAATATATCTAATAAGTATTTAAATATGTAAGTACATTACATTGTAATATTCCACAAATGGAGAAAGTGAAATGTATTGATCTTTTTATTTCTTTTGCATGAATAACTATTTCTTTTCCCTATTGTTCGGTCGGTTCTTCTTTAATACGCGTCCCGAGTCAAAGGTTTGAAAACAATTTGTCCCGAATATTAATGGGCCCTGTTTCAAATGATTAATTGAGCGGAGTCCATTGAGCCCCTTGATACTTTGGTTTGATTGCCAACACGGTGGGTGGATTTCTGGGTCAAGGGATTCAATGGGGAATTGCGGACATTTAAGATCTTCTACCTGGATATACAGATATTGACTTACTTATGAATCAAATGAATCTATATTAGTATATGCCCCAATGCCCTTTGATACACTACAACATATATTACTGTCTAATACCTATGTACCACTAAGGCAAGTTCCCATTATCATAAGTACATCTAGACCATGTAACTAACTACCTTATACTAATTGTAAGACGTTTACTAAATATCATATCCTTTTACTTATACGTACTATATAAGCATGTACATAGTTGATCAAACTTACTTTTAGTCAGTCCATAGGTATATCCGTTCTAAATTCAGTTTTATATTTAATAATTAAATTTATCTGGGTTTTTACAAGTCGAGCCTGGCGAGGTCTTCTACAAAGATTTATGGAATGTGATAAGGATTTCTAGTGTCTGCTAGAACAGCACTTTCATTCTTCCCTTTCAGAATTAAAAAACCTTTTGAAATGAGGAAAACTTTCCCAAACTAATAAAGATGCTGATGTGGAGGAAAGAGGGAATTTGTCCGAAGGAAATTCGACCTCTTATTCAAACAGACCCAATTTCAAAGTTAATTCTTCAAACCCAAGTCAAAATGACTTCTAGACTCCTACGCGAATCAAAAGGGAAAAACTCCATTTGATTCCAAATGTCCGTATTTCAGCTTTGTGCCAACGCCGTACATCATTAATGAGTTAACATGGTATTGTAAAAAGAACCATGAACACAGTAAAAGATTAAACATCTAATGTACAGAATTTTTATGTATTATTTTTAAATTTCAAACTCTAATATAGAGAGTTCGAAATTTGACGTAGCGTAGTGGACGACTTAGCGTAAGAGAATTCTTACGTTCGACTCCTCCCCTTTTGACCAAAACCTTACGCTACGACTTGCAAGGAGACGTAAGGAAGCGATCCTTACGTCGAGCCACTACGCTCGACTTAAGACCGTAAAAACTGCGAACATAAGGAACCAACTTTTAATTATTATAATATAATTTTATTTCTCATAATTCTTATCATATCCAATTATCTTTAAAATAATCCAAAAGTTGTTTAAATTTAATTGTATTTGAAAATATGGCCAGTCCAACAGAAAAAATAAACAATTTTACTAAAAATAGAATAAGTCTTTATGAATCTTTGTCATTTTTAGAGAAAGAGGGTGACTTTCAACATTTCACGCGATTTAATGTTGATAAAAATCGCCTTACAACTCAACCCTTGGCAGTTGGGAAACGACACTTGGAACGATGTGACTAAAGAGCTTAAAGAAAAGGTCCAATTTGAAATCTGCTCAAGAACAGCAAAGAATCGGATTACGACCCTTGTGCAACAGTTAGAAAAGGAAGATTTAAAATCAATGTATGCCCATTTCAATTATTAATGATAGTAAATAAATATTACGTCATTTATACTAATTATTAACTGGTACAGAAGAAGAAAAAACTGAAAAGGTGACGTTAATTCGTGAAGTAAAATTGATGCAAGAACAGGAAAATTCAACTCTCATCGATGTAATCGGGCCTGACTCAAAAATCGACGATTTAGCTGACAGCATCAGAGAAAAAATTAAAACGTGCAAAGAAGAAAGAAAATTGGCCGATCAACAACGAGATCTTGATTTAGCTAAAAGTAGTCATTTAATAAATTGTACTTACGAATAATTAATATATTTCATGTATATTGATTTAATTAGATGTTCCTCTTGAACCAACAAATTCACATGTAAAGAGAACTCGAATTTCACTTGAAGAAGAAATGATTGCAAAAAAACATGCACATTACATGGAAATGGAAGTTAAACGAATCAAAAAATTTGAAAAGGAATCAAAAAAGAAGGAATTCGAATTTGAAGCGAAAAGATTTGCTCTGGAACAAGAAAGAGAAACAAGGCAAGCCGACGAAGCCAAACGAAGAGATAAAATTATGATTTCAATGTGAGAATTGTTAAAATCGGTTGTTTCAAAAAAAAGTGAACAAATAAATCATTATTGATTTTTATTAAATATTGAGATATTCTTCTAATTGAAATGGGTCACATTGATAAAAATCACTCACTTGGCTTCTATATAAGCAAGCATGACAATTAGTCAAAATTGCTACATGATAAATTTTTCTCATTGGTTGTAATATTTTTAAATTTTTTTCATAGTCAAGAAATGCAAATAATTGAATTATTTTGCCAAATTCATATTTTACGCTCACTCTTAAAGCTGACATTTGAGAATTAAATATCTTATGTCTATTACTGAGTACTCTATGCTTTTTATACCCAACAACTATAAACTTTTGATTCGAATAGCTGCGGAAAAGACGCCAAAAACCAGTCCTGCGCAATTTAGCAAAATCACTGCGAAACGGACGTCTACGAGCCAGCACTGCCAATTGGACTCCCATATTCAAGAAGCGTGTGGCTTACAAGTTTGGCCATTTCAAATAATTTATATTTTTCCTTAATTGTTACATGGTTAGCTAAGTTTTAACATATATACTCCATTTTTATACATCTTTGTGTTTAATAGAAAATTAAATTAATATTGGAAGGTATCAAAATTCGTGACATCACTGTGTATATAATTGATTATCCAAAAAATTATTCTTGAAAGCGCTGTTTCTTCACGATTGAATGTTTTAATTAAGTCGAACAATCGATTTGGATAGCATAATCGTCTTAATAAAATGCATAAACCTTCCAAACCTAAAATTAAATAATTGAAAATAGTTTTAATTTAATGCAATGTGAAAATCAATATGCATAATGTTTAGGTTTAATTTAAATACCTTTAAACTGATCTCCTTTTCGAGTTCTACACTTATTTGGCAGTTGTAAAGCGGTGCATAATCTGATTATATCCTGCTTTTCAAATCTAAACAATCTTTTGCACTCTTCAGTTTTAAACGCATTAAGATTAAAAGGTTTACGACTATGTAATCTTACTTTCTGTAACCTTTTAAGCCTTTTTAAAGTTAAGTAAGTTTGAGTATTTATGTTTTTAATACAAAGAAGTAATGTTCATTAAAACTGATTCTTAAAAAGAAATAGGTGTATGATTGTAAGAACTCATTGAAATTAACAATTTAAATCGCACGATAATGAAGTTTTATATCCTTTCGCTAACATTAAGTCATTTTTCAAACTCTCGAACGTAAGCGTAGTGTAGTGATTGACGTAGCGTAGTGAGCGCACTACGCTACGCAAAATTTCAAACTCTCTATTATTATATTTAGTCAGTATATCACTATATGTATTTATTATGCATATTTAAATATATACAAGATTTATGAATACAATGCGTGTAATTTGTGGAATTTCTCTTGGTATTTTGTATATTTGTAGTGTGAGTCTCAAGTACGTGCCTTTGTGCATTCATTGAAGGTATTCCAGAAAGGTATTTTTCTCAAGATACTGAAAATATTTTCTCAAAGAGTGTTGTTGTGGGAATTTTACCAAATGAAGTTTTGAAACATTTGAAAGAAATAATAGATCTATTATAGGTAAATATAAAGAGAAATAAAGAGAAAGGTAGGAAGCCTCCTTGGAATGTAATATATATTGTAGAGTATATGTACATATTACCATATATTTATATCATTGGATTACATTTAAGTATAAATTGTATTTATACTTGTACATTTCATACCATCATATCATACCTGGGCATATTGAACTCATACATGAATATTATAAAGGGTATACACTAGTATACAGGTATACAAGTCTAGTATCGCAACATATGGTATAAATATTTTATACTGGAAAAGGGGGAAAATAGAAAAAAATATTTTACTTTCAAGGTCTCATAATTTCAACTTATTGTTCACTTGTCAAGATATCATATTTGTCTCAAGAGAAAAATTCTCCTTCGCGATTTGCCCATAAAGAACTTGCGGAAATCTCCATTTCTTTTTCTTTGAACCCATTTCCATGGAGAGGTAAATAAATAATATACAACTTTGCATGATTAATAATTCATCTCTCCAACTTCTCGATTTTATCCTTTTTATTAAAAGTCTCCTAGAATCCTCCAAAGGTCTGACGATGTTTTAGGAAAGTGTCGGAGCGAGCGAGTGGTTCAATTCCCATCCCTTTCCTATCCATCAACCCAAATGTCATCAATTCCTTTCATTTTTTATCCATTATTAAGTCTACGAGGGAAGTTCTTGAAAGACCAAATCAAAACTCCTACCTTCCTCAATGGAGGTAAAAAAGCTAATATTTATCCACTTTCTTGATGGAAACAAACACACGTGGTGGTGGGGAGATTGGACCCGACCGATTGGGAAACTTTCATCCAAAGAGGAGGAATCGATGGGGGGAATCTTTCCTACTTTCCACACTTTCCTCATCCCGTGTCAGATTTCACGCGAGTCCTCATCACAATCTTCCACTCCGCAGCCCTCAATCCCAAACATTCCCCCCAACACAACAAATAAAACATTCCGCTAATCAACTTCAACTTCTGCCCATCCATCCAAAATTAATCATTTTATATAATAAATTGGAATACTAAAGATATTAATTATTAATTAATTCATAGTTGCGATTTGATTAATGGATGACCAATAATTGATTAAGTTGGATTTTGGTATATTGAGATTTTCCTATGCTCAAATTTTGATGGTGTTTGGGAAAGGAATTAAAGTAGAAATGTTTTTAATTGGTAAATGGAAAGTGGTTTTGCAAAATGAGCTTCTTCTACTGACTGTGGGGTATCTCGAATCTGGGGATTTGTAAAATTGTGTAAGTGGTGAATTGGCGAAGTTATCAGCGGAGAGTAAAAGCTTTCCCTTTTTTCATCCATTTCTAAAAGGTTTTGAGAGAATGGGAAGAATGGGAACGCCCAGCAGCATCATTTTATGCCTATCAGAATGAGTCAAATCAACTTCCGATCCGACGGATTAAACAAACTAAACTTATGAAGATTTAAAACCTTTTCCCCTTGTTTCCCCCACCACACCACATCAACCTATAAATTTCTATCTTTCATTCTCGTCCATTTTGAGGAGAATTTCATAAGTAGCTAAAATTACAAAGCATGAAAAGTAGATTAAACATAATTTTTAAACCATTTAGAGCCGATTTTAATTTTTGATCCTTCAACTCGGGATTTATATTCTTTTTTGCACTTAACTTTATTTAAATTTGATCTCTGGGATTAATTAATGAACTATGTAATAGGATCATTTTAATAATTTTTGATTTTAGCAACGTGGGAATTTCCTATATGTAATTTCCATCGATATATATTTTAAATGTGAATTTAAGAATTTGGCTTTGAGTTGAGAAAGTTGAGTTTAGTGAGGTCGGTGATGAATTTAAACTTTTCCCAGACTCATCTCTTTACGATCCGCTACATGGGGGAATTCACCACGGACTTTTTTATTTAAAAACTTCAAACATGAGTGAATCAACTTTCAAATCTTTTTTCCCCAAATCACATTAGTGAATAAAAAAGTTGAAACTTTTTGATACACCGACACCAACGGAATTCCCTTTGGCCAAGCTTTGGCTTAAAGGGCTCATTGTGAGAAGAATAAATTCATAATTTTGGAAGAAAGAAAAGAATTTAATTACATGACTGTCTAGTGTCTCTAGATATAATAAAAAGGACCATTCTTATCTTTATATGTTTAATAAACAATTCATTACCACTATAAATATAATTCCTTTCTAAACATTATTTTCATTTTTGGGGAGATGAGAGCTTTTTTAATTTAAAGGAACGAGTTTTCCTGAACATCATTTCACTCTCATCCCTCCCTTAGTAATATAAAATGGACTTATTTCAAATCTGAATACGTATTTATAAATAGTTAAGGAAGATTCAATTGGTAGGAATTGTAACTTGAAAGGTTTTTCTGGGCGAGCCACGGAGTTCCTCGTTAGCTCATTTCTCTAGAGGAAAATTAAAAGAAAGTTATGGGGAAATGTAATTAATCAACTTCCCAACAAATGAACTCCCAACAAATGAAGGAAGACGGCCGCCTTTTTCCAAACTCTCAACATTAAAACGGAAGGCGGAAGTTCGGGTTTTCTTGCTGTCTTTCTCAACAACCAGACGAGGTTGTGAATTCACAAACCCGTTGGATATTCTTTTGAAAAAATTATTATTAATTTTGTCGTAATTGCTAAACTTCCCTCGGTGTCTTACATCGTTGAGTAGTTAATGATATCTCTGCATAGAAAAACAAGTTGATGTGATCCTGGATCCCAAAGCGATATTTTGATTAAAATTAAAACCCCTTGGCAGAACACAAAGATTGACAAATTGATACGGAAATGAGGAATTGATTCGATCTCCCTTAAATTGGATTTAAAAGAGCTAAAAGTGTAATAGGATCAAAATTGTCAATTTCAATCTGTTTTTCATCAATTGGACTTCAAATCTTCGAGAAATTAATGTAAACGATTGAATGACATTGAGGAATAGGGAGGACGGAGAGATGGAAATACAAATATACAAATTTTCTTAAATCATCTTTTTCTACTTAATGTTGATACATAATTTTATATTTGATCAATTTAAGTCTTGTAATATATTAACTGATTAACTCTTAGGTTTAATGTGAAAAGCTGAGCTTTATTGCTTTGGTTCATGAAGATCTTTAAAAATCCAATCAGTTTCCCAATTCTCATTTTGAGGATGAAAGGGACTAAGATGAAGAGGTCAAATTGATTCGATTCGAGGAAATCTCTAATTAGGATTTCTCCCGAAGCCCCTAATCTTTCCCCCTCAGAAACCATTTATTTGTTCTCAAACCTCTCATTTCTTTTATCTACTTACGACATTATATTAAAATACATATTAACAATTAGCGCATTTAATTACATAATTCTCTTTACTCCTCCCTTCAACAAAATGGAAATCGGGAATGGTTAATTTTCGAGGGGGCAAAAAGTATTTGTGTAATGATGATATTTTAAAAGTAATTGAGACATGAAGTGAAAATCAATTTCTGTTTCTTCCACGGAACCAACAGAGAGAAGAATCAAAATCAGAACCAGGAAAGATTTTACCAAAAGACATTTCCCACTTTTATATTTACTTTTATTTCCAGTCACACGCGGACTCATTACTTCCGCCAATTGGAAGTCGTAAAGGAAGAATCAATCCACTAAAACATCCCTTCCATTCCAACTCTTAAAAATTGATTTAATATCAAAATTAATTCAATCCTCCCCTTTACAATTCACTTCTATTTTCTTATATTTCAATTTGGGATGATTGAATAAAATTTGTCTTGTACAAGTTGCTCTTTATTCTATAATTTTACAAGGCATTATATATACTTTTGTACAATATACATATAAGAAATCATATATCTTTGAATCCCAATTCCCAATGTAGTAACAAGTAGTCTTTTGGAACGAGCGGATATATACTTTACATTTAGTATAAGGCCGAAGATGGTATATGAGCATATCATTTGAGGTTATCATTATCCTTCCCAATCCTCAAACTCACCTTTATGATCATCCAAACCGACAATGGGAAGATTTAAGGAAAATAAATGATTCAGAAACATGGGCCGAAGACAAGGATAATGATTGTGTAATATTAATCAAATGGTTTCGGCCTTTTCCAATTCTCAATAACTCCCCCGACTAAATGTAAGTAATAGATAAAAAGAAGAATATGAGCATTAAAAATCTTTATATATAAAAGATCTTTAATAGTATAGCCAAAAGTAATATTAAAGCTGTGGGTCGGCGGATTTATTATTTATTCACATCCTTCATCCCAAATGGAGAAACCTTTAATTTCCCTTCCATAATTTGATTAAATGAGAAAATGAAGAATGAAGAAAAATGTGTCTTGTATATTAAAAATGTCTGTCTTAAATGCAAGTTTTCATGTTCTTTTAATGGAGTTGTAAATTATGAAGACTTTCCTCCATCTCTCAACTTATTTCTTCAAATGAGAAACAAGGGAGGCGGCGAGGAATACCAAAAGCATTTAAGCCCAATGTTCTCACCAGGAAAATGGGAAATGGACGTGTAATGAAATTTGGAAATAAGGAAAATCCCCAAATTGAATTTATTATTTCTCATTTGAAAAGTGAGAGGCAAAGGATATTTGTCAAACGAAAGTTCTTGGGCCAAAAACAAATTGATGAAATTCTAATTTAATCTTAAGCCCTTTATGTAAAATATCTCTCTTTAATAAATATAGATTTAATAGATATATCTAAATCCTTATAGTTTGTTACGTCGTGAATATGTATACATTTACTACATGTAAGTACTTATGTATAAGTATATATACATATATAAATATATCACAGCCATTCAGTGCTCGTGTTTCCGAAATACACAATAAATAAATGTATCGCAATATAAATAATATATTTACCTTGACATGAACTTTACAGATGAAGTTTTAAGCTACTTTTATATTTAAAGGAAATAAGAATTCATCATTTACTCGGTCCCTAAGACTTACATATATACTAATATATTTATAAATACAAGACGTGTAGTAAAAGTTTCTATCAAATGGACTTATTCAAGTCCATGTGGTGAGAGAGAAGATTTTCTTTGGCTATGTGTGTGAAAAGAGTCCCTATGACCATTTATCATTGTCATCTCCAGAGAACTCTCAATATTTATTTTATCATTTATTCTCCTTCTCCCCCGCAAATTCCCATTCACCAAATTTTTGAAATCAATTCATTTACAATTTCCCTTCAATTTTAAAACATTTACTCAATTACGATATAAATACTCTAAATACTAATATTACAATACTTTAAACTGCATGAATCCAAGATGTGCATGTAACTAACTAGATTTATCTTTTAATGCGAAAAATGGATGTAGAGTAAAAAAAAGGTGTTTAAGATTCATCCCATTCCCTCCAAATGTGTTTAGTCCTTTTGGGAAAGTTGCAAGGAAAAAGTTGTGTTTAAAGTGATATTTGAAATAGAAGCACTTTGGAAGGAGGCGGAATGTGTGGGGCGAACGGGGGAGTTTCGGAGTTGTCCCGGCCAAACACCTTCAAACACCCCTTTGAAGATCCCCGAAATGTAAGGGCTTTTTAATAGCTCAAATGCAATTAAGATCCTCTCGCCCTCCGCGAGTAATTAAGACCAAGATCCGTCCTCAGCTCATCTTCACATCATAGAATGAAAACGTGCCGGGGATCTAACTCTTAGTTTCCCATGGATCAACTCCACCCAGAACACAAGCTTAAATGGTTAAAACTAAAGTTCAATTAACCAACTTCAATTACCGCCATGTGCCCCAATAACCTTCAATTACCTTCATTGATTAAAACACTCATGGAGCACATGTGTGAAATGGGTCTCATTAGTAGACAATCATTAGAAAATGATAATTTGGTTAATTGCATTTAATTAGTCAAAGTTCGGAAAGGGATTCATAGTCGTTAAGTGTGCTGGTGTGAATTATGTGAAATTTGGTTAGCAAAGGCAGAATGATGAACATGTGGGTTTATGCAGAAGTTGAGGTGATCAACTTCTTTGAAGCTTCTAGGGTTCTTGAAGGGGGGCTTATGGAATTCTCTGGGTTGTGGGAGTTTTGAGCAGTTTTGACTTACCAGGGTGTAAATGGAGCTTAAGAAGGCCCCCTTCCTCACCGACAACCGACAGCAGCATTTGTTCAAAATGGCCATTGCCGACTTCTTCCTCCGCCCGGACCGGTTTGGTCGGAGTGGTGAGGCGGAGTGGGCTGAGACTCTCCGATTCCCGGAACTTTTCCTCCCGGTCCGGGCCTGCGTCCTCCCTAATTACCCCTCATCCCCAGTTAGGGTAACAATTAAGAGAGATGATTTGAATCATGTTACCCCGTCCGGAGGGTTGGCGGAGGCAAGTGGGAAGCAACAGTTTGGGATAATCAACGATGGAAATTGTCAACATCACTCGAGAATTCTTTCCATTTGGCAAGGGAAATGCGGGAGGTCGAGATGTTTAATTATGCAGAAATACTACAAAAAAAACGACAAAAGAGGCATTGAAAAACTCGGGTGGGTCGGAGATCGGAAAATAAGGTAATTAAACATTCCTTTATGATTTCATCCTCCCAACATTATTCTCCCTTATATTTGAAGTTTACTTCATAATTGAACTCAATTTCCATTTACTCATTTTCCCCACAAAGAGGAATATTTAATCAACTCAAAATTTCCATTTTAAAGGAAGGAAATTCATCATTTTATGATTTAAAGTGTTAATTAAATGATGAGAACATTTCCATCACTATACAATAGATATGATGCCATTTATATAAAATATTAAAATATATTTTATATAAACATTGTATAATATATTACCCTTGTACAAGCTTACTTAATATAATATGTTATTTACCTAGAAATTCATAGTCGGATCTTCTATAAATCATATTTAACAATTCGTATACATATGCACTTCTGTACAATCTTACAGGAATTATGTCATAATAACTCATACACTACATAAATCTTGATCATTTAACATTTATCATTTAAGTTTTTAAATACATTTTTCTCTTCTGAATGCTTAAATTTTTAGTGGCCGGATGAAAATATCCAAGATATGTAATTATATAGGAAATATTTATTATCCAAGATTAGATATATGTTATGCAATGCAGACTTTCATATTTATAAAGTAAATTATATTAATGTTCATATGAATACAGTATGGTATAGAATATATTATATGGTAACTAACAAAGTTACAATAAGGGTCTAATACATTCCCATTATAAAAACCATAGATGTAATGGAGCTTATCTCAAAATGACAAAAGGAGTCTGAGAAGGTTTGGTTGGGAAGATCCGAGACAGTTTCACAATCCCCCTGTCAAAAGATCCTTCAGCTCAAAATAACGTTTGGGATGTTGAACTTTTCTTATATGTAAAAGTACCTTAAATGTGTATTTATGTAAGTATGTATACCTATTATACTCTATGGTACATAAGATAAAAGTAATAAAAGTATAGTTTATATGTACATAGTAATGGCATAGTAAGTAAGTACATTACATGCAAAAGACAGTAGAATAAGTATATGTTGTGCAGAAGACAGAACCAGCCTTTCGGTATGTAATTCCAAATGAACATGGAAGATTCGCTTTCCCTTCAAAGTCTCTTATAATGAAAGATTAAAGAAGATGTTTTATAGATGTTTTAAATATATGGACAATTAAGTTATCATTATTTAGCATAAGGCGAATTTGGGAAACATGAAGACGTCTCATTAATTGAAATATGGAAGATCCTGAGGGGAAATGGGGAATTTAAGATATGACAGGCGGAATATCGAGGAGCGGAAATGGGATTTCTCCAACATCCATAATCTCTTCTTTTAAACTTAATGACGCTTCCAAACTTCCTTCTTAAATTATTTTCAAAACTTTTAACTTTGAGAGAAAATTTTAAATATTTAATAAGATTTCCCTATACTAACTACATACTTGAATATGTAATATTATTGTAAATCTTAAATGTGTGTAATCTACATTCATTCGCTATATTATTATTAAATCGTGTTCCATATGTATCTCAATGTTATTATTATATGACAATTTTATTAAATATGGATAACGGACATTAGCCATGTGTTTTTGTTTTATCCAAAAATATGTTAGATGATATTTACCAGGTGAGTTACTTATGATTTATGGCTGAGATTAAAGTCCCTCGAGAGTAAAATTTGCTAGGAATGGGAATGGTGATAATTAGCCGTGTAATAATTATATTAAGGAAGTCTCCAACTTTGATCATCAATGAAGGCACGGGGCCGAGTTTTAAGTCTTGGGTTTAATGGCGGCGGAGGAGCGTGTAATCGGAGGGTTATTAAATATTTGTGGGATCTGAGATCTTTTGACCGACGGATGGCATGGCGCTGCTCCATCATTTCCGCTCCAACTTCTCTCCAACTCATCTTTGTCACCTTCGGGGGGAAATGACGTTGGTGGATGTCAAGGCACGTTAGTTCCACTCAACTCAACCACTCAAATGGACCAATAAAGTTGAAAAAAAGTGGTAAGTTGAGACGACGCGAGTGGTTCATAACCTTCATACTTTTCATATTTACAGTATACATTTCATTCCAATGAATTGTAATAATATAGAGTACTATGTAACATGTGAGTCGGTGTCGATGCATATATCGGAATAACCGAATATTCGAGTGAAAATGACCAAGTAGTTACCCAACTCATATTTAGTTGTTTAGGGATGGGAGAGTTACAAATTGGAAAGGTAAGAAGGCGTTTATTGAGATCTGTCTGTATTATGAATGTAGTTAATATTTGTTATATCTGTTCAGGTATTTACCATTGCACAGATATGTAGATGGGATGTTAGTTGAGATAGGGTGAAAACAAATTGAGTCGTTATTTGAGTTTACTGCGATTTCAAACTCTTCCGAAACCGCTCAATGACCCCCCCCCCCCATAGAATGTGAAAAAGAAATTGACGCGAATTGGATGTTAAAGTTGGGAAATTGTTGAGTCGGATGATCTTTCCCTATTATTTCCTATTCATTCCAACAAATGAGGAAAAAATTATAGGTACTTTTATTTTCCCTTTAGACCATGAAAAAATCGATTAAGAAAGCAAATAAATAATTATATAATACTTTTACATATGCATACTATAATAGGTATGTTGTATGTTATACCTATAGGAGCAGTGCTTTACACTAGTATGCAAATACACACATACCTAGGTAGATATATGGAATACGTAAAATAGGAATCTTTCAAACTTTCAACATCAGAAATAAAGTTTGAATAATTGATATTTGATACATCATAGTCATAACTGCATATTACGTAAGTTAGGCATTGAAAATATACCACTGATTTCACTCTACATATAAATACCATACATTGACTGTAGAGTACATTTTATAGTGAAAAATTAGAATGTATATTATATGTGACTATTGAAATTTACAATTGATAATATAATGAAATATTGTCAATATTTATGAGAGTGTCATTGACTTACAAATAAGTTGAACACATGGTGGATATAAAATAAATATCTCTTGAATAAATATGATTGAAATACCTTTCAAGAATTCACTCACTCAGGCCAATGCCCTGCTAACTAACATTGAAAAGGAATTATTAAAATTACAATTATTCAACCACCATCGAATCATGATTGATGTCATGCAATTTAACACTTAAATAAATAACCCATTAAACTTCCAAACGATAAATAAATATTCGAGTATATTCCATCACACAACATTAAGGCAATATATATTTAAATTTAAATATTTTAAATAGAAGAAATAATCAAAAACTGCCATATTTACTTATTTGTTAGTTAAGAAGCCCAAAGATAAAATTCCTGGAAATGGAAATGGGTAGATATCAAAAACATTAAAATCATGTTTAAAGAGATAAAGCGTCCTGCTTAAGAAAAGGTAGCGCCGCGGTTGAAGCGATAAAAGTCCTGGTTAACGAGATAGAGAAAAGTTCAAAGATTGTGGGAGAACTGAAGAAGAGCAGGTAAACCCGTAAACCCTGTGTTGATCGATATTCATTTCCACTTTGGATTGCGGTGGGGCCAGGTGGGGTGAGTCCCCCAATAAATTGCCATTTAACATTAAACTTCCACTATTCCATCCTCAGTGTTAAATTGGTTCAAATCCTTGAAGTTGAGTTAAAGTCAATTTAGTCAATCCGTGAGGGCAAAGAGAGAAAGTGCGGGAAATATCTCCGACTTTTCCTAAATTCCCCGGGAAGAGGTGCAAATTGGCTAAAACTGATATCATTCCGACAGCGTGGTTCGTCGGGTTGTTGTTGTTAAAACTTGTCCTTTGGCTGTCCTCCTGTCAAAGATCTCTGACGCAGAGTTGAAGATGAGTTCTTCCACCACATCGCTCCTTCAGCTCTTCCCTCTGAGTGGTTGGAAGGATGAAGACCGAATTGCTCGTGGGAAAGATCAACTCAGGAAGCTGAGGAACTTGAAGGAAGATTCCGGAGACGCCGCCGGAGAGCTTAAGCCTTTCCATGTTCGCGTTCCCGGCAGGTTCTTTTTTATTTAACATAAATCCCTTCCTGTAATTCTTGAGAGTGTGGAGATCCATTTGGATGGATATCGGAGACCATTTATGTAATTCGTCTTCTCACCCAGGGTCAACATTATCGGAGAGCATATCGACTACTGCGGGTTCGGAGTTCTTCCAATGGCAATTGACCAAGACGTGTTCATCACTGCCCTAGTCGTCCCGAAAGGAAATGATGAGGAATCCAAGCTCATGCTTTGTAACCTGGACGAAGCATATTCACAGTTTACATGCCACCTTGACAAAATCAGGTTTTTCATCTCATCCAGAATACCATTATAAATATTATAATTATGTAAATATGGAACCTTGCACAAATTAAATATTCATAAATTGATATTAAACAATCATATCTTATGCATTTCTTGTCCAAATGCAGTTAGCTCAAAGAGAGCATAAAAGCTTTGATTTAGAATTCCTCTTTTATTTGAATTTAGGGAAGTTTTGAATGAACGTGTCGTCGGGGAATCTCCACCGTGGTATATGTATTTCCTATGTGGAGCTTTGGGAGTATTGGAGCGGAAGGAAGGAGGTCGAATGGCCATGGATGTTTATGCGGTCGTTGATGGATGTGTCCCGCCAAGAGCTGGGCTCTCCAGTTCAAGTGCCCTCGTGGTGTCTGGAGCCATTACGACCCTCATGGCACTCAATGTACTTTTCATATCAAAATGGCATTTATCGGGAAATGAGTGATGGATGAGAGGAGATGAATAAAATATTAATTTCCCCTTCAACAAACTTCCTCTTTTGTTTAGGAAAACATGGAGAAGAAGGAATTGGCTGAGCTTTGCGCCAAAAGCGAACGATTCATCGGCACCCAAGGCGGCGGAATGGACCAAGCCATTACCATTTTGGCAACTCGAGGTTCAATTCTTTCCCATTATTTTATTTATTCCCAACAAACAATTTATGGGTCTTCAGATCCCAAGGGGGAAATTCCTTCCTCCTTCCCCACCTTTCCCCTCCATTGAATTAAACTGGGTATTTACATAAATGGATATGCAGGGTCAGCTCTCAACATTGAGTTCGTTCCGAGATTGAGTTGGGATGTTGTGGGGCTTCCTGATGCGGCTGTTTTCATCATTGCCAACAGCTTGGTGGAGGCAAACAAAGCAGCGAGCTCGCTGTACAACAATCGCGTTGCTGAGTGTCGCATCTCCGCATGGTTGTTGGCAAAGAAAGTCGGAGTCCCTTGGTTGGGGTTGACCAAACTCCGGGAGCTCCAACTCAAACTTTCCTACGACCACAAGGCAATGGTCAAGTTGATGAATGAGACCTTGCGACAAGAGCCATACTCACTCGATGAAGTAATATTCCTTTCATCTTTCATTCATCATATCTCATTCCCCCTCATTGTAGATTGCCCAAGAGTTAGAGATTGGAGTGGAGGAACTCGCCAACGACCCGCTGCTCCAGAAGATCAAACTCCCCAACGGGGAATGGGAAAAATTTAAGATTTTTCAGAGATGCAAGCACGTGTTGCAAGGTATGGCTAAAAGCATTCATCCATCATCCGCTGAGGAAATGAAATGATCTGGAGATGATGCGAGATCTATAGAAGATGTCTTCTTTTTTGACAGAGGCGGGGCGAGTGGAGGAGTTCAGATCTCTGAGCGAAAGTTGTTTGTTGAGCGGCTCTGGGAACAATGATGGGATCCTCCGTCAATTGGGTAATTTAATGAATGATAGTCACCGGAGCCTGGCAGAGCTTTTCGAATGTTCAGCTCAACGATTGGATATTCTGGTTGGGATCTCTCAGGATATTTGCTTCGGAGCCAGATTGACCGGGGCCGGGTAAGAAAATGACCCAACCAAATTCCTCCATGTATAAATCAATTCACTTTGGTTCGATTCCTCTCTTTATTGCCTATTTATCATGAGGGTAAATGGACCTGGTTTTAAATTTATTTACTACCCGGACTAAATTAACATTTTTAAATGTCTATGGGCAAAGAGAAAGAGAGCGAGAGTTAGAAATGTAAACAATTTCGAGGAACTCATGAAATGTAACTTTTCAATGCTGGTTTGTATTTGAACACTCGTCTTTGTTGATCTCATGCTCTCCGGCAAAAGTTCCTTTATGTCGGGAACGCCCGAGTGGTTGACCATACAAAATGAAGTCTATTGGTAAAAGATAAATAGGAGGAACCTTCCAGGCCTCCTTTTTTTATCTGCGCACTCAACACGCATCAGACAGATGAATGAACAAGGGGAAAGAAGGGTCACAATTCATGAATATGAAAATATGGAAAGATCTTGGGAAAGTAAATGGAAAACTTGGAGCTCTTTGAAGTCGGGAATTAAAAAGCAATCATTACAACATTAACTATATACAAAATCCCTCATTAAAATATGCTAATTTACCTTGTGCTCCCTTTAATTGACTTTTAATTGACCTCACCCAAGAATGTATAAAATCAATGAAAAATTGAACATCAAACCAGAGTGACTAATTTGAATTAAGCCCTGAACCCTCATTTTAAAAAATAATCAAAATGATTTACATTTTACATATCACATATATGTACATGCAGGAACTGATAATAAACCTTTATATTTTCAGGTGGGGAGGTTGTATGGTGGCCCTTTTGAAAAAGTCCCAGGTCTCTGATTACATGAATCGCGTAAAAAGGGAATATTACGAGCCGCTGCATGGGATCTCCGAAATTGAAAAGCACGTTTTTGTTACTCAACCTGGAAGTGGAGCTGCTGTGTACATGGAACTCCCATTGTAAAACTGTCCAACTCCTAACAATGCATAGTAATGCATAAATCAAAGTGCTAAAAGTTCCTGTCTATTATACTAATATACATTCTTTAATAATCAATACATTTGTATGGTACACCATGGTTTATAATATTAATAATATAATATCACATAAAAATGTTTTTTACCGATTTATTCTTTTGAGAGATTGAGTCGTATTTATTCTATTAATCCTTTTATGTATATTTGAACAAGAATAATTTCGTTTTAGATTTAGGAAGAATTTCCATACACTTCAATCATTTCAAAACAAAAGCTATGTATCTTAAAATATCTTTATAAAATCTTGACAAATTTCGAGGAGTCTTTACTTTGGTTTTCAGGGGGAATATCAATAAATAGTAATATTTTTCATTTACTTATATAAAAGGGTTCAAAGGGATGTAATACTATATCAGATTGTAAATAAGTATGCTAGTGATAAAATATTAATAGGTATTGTAATTGTAGATAATAATGAGCTTATTCATAAACACAGCATTGCATTGAAAGGTAAAACATTATGTAATATGTTAAATTTGTATTGAAAATAATGCATTTTGGTAACAAATCAAGTTCAACTGCAGTTTACAAAATTATAATAAATTTACTAACTTAACTTGTTTAAAGTTTTTAAAAGCATATATTTACTTATAACCTAACCTAATAAACTAATCTATTATTGAAACATTATCATTTTATGCAAAAACTAAATTCAAACGAACAGAATTTAAGTTGGAGCTCTCCAATTACCATATAAATATTACTTTGCATCAATATTTATACATATAAAAAAATTCTGCGTTTTTCAATAAAATGCACTCTCATTGGATTGAATGGTTAAAAGTAAAAATGAAAGCCAGCTGTCGTTTTTCCTTTAAATCATTCAATCTTAAAGTAATCTAAAGTTAAAATTGGGCCCTTAGGTCCATAAAGACGTTGGCATTAAAGCTTCCTTTGTCCCTGTCTTTGGCTGCAAGTCAACTTCATCTTGAAGAAACTTAAGTGGGAGCATCACAAGATGACCCTAAACATTTAATATAAAATCAAAACATGGAAAAAATCTTCCGTTAAATATTAAAATGCATTTATGAGAAATTTACCTTTATGTTTTTTAAAAGCGACCGAGCTGCGACTGAATCTGTTTGACTCAGCGAGTGCATATTTTGAAAATCTCTAAGATGATTGAAACTCGTACAACGATCCGATGGAATGCAATGGAATACCTAAATTCATACATAGAAATTTACATTTAAAAAGCATCGAATAAAAAAATATGTCATTTGAATGTTAAAGGTATCTTGACGTACTTTATCGTAAATGTCAGTATTTAGCAAAGCTCTCTGAAGCCAAACGTTTTTATAAAAGTCTTCACTGATCGGATCCCGGATGTCAATTTGAGTGTCGTTGAATAATCCTAAATGTTCTCGGAAAAGGTTCATTCGGAGCGTGTGGCCCAATTTACCAGCTTTGTATTTCACTCCGTTCATCACAGAATCAATAAATTGTTCATCCTACATAGAAACATTAAATTTTAACAATAAAGTTAATTTTAACATTTTATTAAAACCTCTCACAATATACATAGAGTATCTGCATAACTACGTGATAGATATTTAGTTACATACTTCTAAAATGACTGCCACTTCCGAATCTCTTTTTCCAATTAAACTCCGATCGTTTATATTCGCCGATCCACAAATGACCAAATTATCGTCCACAATCATGAGTTTTGAATGGACGTAGATGAGTTCTGTGACCAAGTCACCGTGAAGTTCAGAATGAGTTCTGAGTCCATGGAAAGTTATGAACTTTGAAGGGTCGTCGATCCCTTGCTCAGCGAGTTTGGGAATAAGTGAATGCTTGTCCCTATCAAAATAATAAATCAAATCTCATTCAATTAGCTATAATAAAAGAATTCATTTAGGTAATCGTAAATCTCTATATATCTAATGTAGTATAATAAATATTGACCTGCATATGGATGAATAATTCCAACTGGTAATCGTGTGAATTGCAATTCCTCGACTTGTACCAACTTCCCCTTCAAATCCCGGCAAGAGTGGGATGACAATGAAAACTCGGAATGTTTTATTTTCCCTAAATTAATTCAAATATATTGATTTTAAGCAATTTAGGAAGGGGAGGATTAATTTGGTTCTTTTCACCTGTGAGCACGAATTATCCTTTGAAAAAGGGCTTCCCCGATTCTGTTTTGCACTGGTGAGTTCATCCTCATTGTCGATGGAGCATCAGCCATATTCAAAGTGATGAAAAATTGGTTTTCAATGTAAACGTAATGCTTCGCATTCTCAATAGCACTCACATACGCTTGCTGGATGGAATCTTCAATGATATTGATCCCACAACTCCACTTGGAAACACTACGTAATACCTAATTAGAATTAAATTAGAATTCAAAATAAGTTAAATTATAATTGGAAATCCGGAAATGCATAAAGTAAATTACTTGGGCCGTGACTTGACTCTGTTTGGCGCCTGAGAGCAACACCGGTGGGACGTTTTCGTTTCGAAAATCATAAGATTTGGGTAATAAGTAAGGATATGCAACATTTGCCCTCGCTTTCTCATCCTAAAACATTTTCATATTTAGGAACAATTCAACGAATTTGCTAATTAATTAAACAATTAATAAAATGATAATCAAATAATGTATGATTGAAAAGAGAACAAAGTGTTTTACCTTCACAGCATTCCACCTTTGTCTAGAAAATAAATAAAATGGTTAAAATTTATTAATTCATTTAATAGATTTTGCAATTAAATTATCAATGAATTAACAAATAACATTAAGTAAAATGTTTGATTACATAAAGTGTCTGGCAACATCCCTAGCAGCATTTCCTTGGACCAAAACGCCAATGTCGTGCCAAGGCATTCTCGGAGTGGTCGATCGATCCACCAAATCTAAAAAGTGTCAACAATGTGTTGTAGTTCATTCAAATGAAGTTCTAATTACTATTTACTGTTCAATACCTACAGGGATCATCAAAATAATAATTCACTTCAATTCACCTGTAAAGGGGGATTCCAAGTCAACAAAGTCTTTGACGATGAAGTTCGTGTAATCTTTGCCAATCCAGAGTTTCGAAGACCCCTGGAGGCCGTTGAGTGTGACTTCCCTCATGGAAATGGCTCGCTGGTATTTAACCGACCGTTTCTTCCTTGGTCTAATCAAGGAAAGAAAAAACAAATGATTCCAATTTACCAGAGTGGTTCCAAATTGTAAAATGATGAATTTGCTCCAATTCCCCAAATTGTCTCACAATTCGATTAATCCACGGAAATGAATCAAACGAGATACGATCTCTATATAACTACAAATAATTGATCTTATCGGTGCATATTAGAAAGAATGAGGATTCATCAAAGAGAGAACATTTGAGTGATAGTAAAAAGTATGAAATGGTTTTATACTTTTTCTCTTTCCGATCGACCATTTCCTCAGTGGATTTCAATTTCTCATCCAAGTCGGAAGGTTCAGTGAAGCTTTTCTTGGACTCATCTTCTGAGAATCTTCCCTTGTCAGTCTCATCGACATCTTCTTCGTGATCGTTGGATTCGCTGGATCCTTTCCTTCTCAAATGCTTTCCAATCCATTCCCGCCCATCCACCTTCAACCCGCGTGACACTTTGGTCATTTTTCTGATAATGTTTTTTCGTCGACCAGTCGGTGGCGTTTCACCTAACATAAGTTTAGGTCAAATTTTTGGAATAATCCAATATTCTTATTCATACTCAAATAAAAAGCACAACAAGCTACTATCTGTAATTAGACTAATTAGTAATTACATACAATTACATTTACAATTGAATCTACACTTAAAATTGTAATCAGTCCTTAAAACCTTTTAATGGTGTTTTGGTTTCTTGTACATTTTGGTTTTCGTCCTCCTCTGAGAAATTATCTCCCGATTCAAAAGAGCGATCTTTCCCATTTGGTAACGACGAATCGTCTGACTCTCTCACAGTTTCGCTTTCACTCGTGTAACTCACCATTCTAATAAATGAAAATGAATTAAATGAGATAAATTTGAGAAACAATTAATAATTATAGCATTAAATTAGATAGTTTGCTTCAAACCTCTCCATTTTGATATCCTTAGCATTTTCAGGGCTCATTTCCTCATCTGACTTGGGCAGTGCCAAGTTTGAGGAGTAAATGACAGTTCCGATCGTGACTGCGTTGGTAGCTTTTGCGAGATGAAGGATCGAAGAAGGATTAATTCCTCCAGCTGGCTTACTCGACGTCACCTTTTTGTTATGAAGACCGCCAATACCAGGGTTCGTATTACCGGAAACGCTGCCAAGGTCGGTGAGCCGATGGTGATTATCGTCCCAACGTCCATAGCATAAATCGATTCCCCCGACAAACGCGTACATTTGATCGACAATGACAAGTTTCTCGTGATGAGCCCAAAGTAAAACACCTGCACTGACGTGATCAGGATGTCTTAAAACCTTGAAAAAAACTTTTTTTTAAATTCATGTCCAATAATCAATTAGGTAAGTATATGTAAATTTATTAAATACAATACAATATAATTGGTTATGCTTGTATTTGTGTGTGCAAATTGTACCTTTATATTTTCCGATTGCGATTCAATTAGCTTTTGTTTGCTATAAAAACTATTAATTCCAAGGGCCAAATTCACCTCTTTGTAAAGCAGCACAAATATTTTAACCCCGTCTTTCTGTAAAACCATGCAATGAACGGGACTTAATAATTTATAATATTGGTTAGGTAACTTAATTAGTAATTTGATGAAGATTTAATTCTTATTTATCTATTAGTAGATTGTAATTATTCATGGGGCCTCACGGCTTTCCTTTGCAGGATCTTGTCCAATCTCCATCTTTCCCCTTCCACAATTGGCCTTTTCATATAAATCTCAGGGCTGAGCCACCAATCGGAAATGAAAATTTCCTCATGAGCTGATTCGAGGACGTCCGCAATCCCAGCCATGTAATCAGAACCGTCCACAAACCATTGAGCCCCAACGCTCCTTCGACAAGGGGCATATGATGAGAATCGATTCGGACCAAGAAATGCCTTCGCAGCTGAAAAATAAATATTAAATTAATACTCAAAACAAATAAAAAATACTATTGAAAATGTAATACTACTTTATTTCTCCAGTATTTAACCTTCAGTTTGAGTGAGGGTTCGGAGGTAATCGACCCATTCTTTGCTTTTTCTTTTCGTCCAGCATTTAACCACTAATTGCCTGTTCAAATTAAAGTTCCACGTTTATACTTTAAAATGTCTACAATTAATGGACTTTGGAGTGACATCAAATTGGCATTTTATTAACACCTTGATAAGTTTGAAATGATGACCCCGTGAGCAACACCGGTTCCATGAAGACCAGAAGAAACTTCAAATTCCGAGTCTATTAACATAACGCAATGAATTCGACCGTCTTTTGGCCTCACGTAGGTCACAAAAGTGTCTTTAGCTACAAGCCATCTCCTTTGCCAATGCCCGCAACAATCCCCACATATCCTTTGGAAGCTGAACAAACATTGAGAATTATGTATAATTAAAATGATTAATTTTTATAAAATCGTTATTAATCGGAACCTAAAGCAGGCACATGCACAGCAACGCCTCGAACTGTTCGTCCCCGTTCTTTTCTGAATGAGTCCTTCCTTCCCTTTGGGCCCGAGTCCGTGGACGAAAGAAAGATGACTCACTTCAAGGAACTCCAGCTGAAACATTTGACCAATGTCATTGGGCATTCGGTGGGTTAAAGGGAGGTGTATTACAGTTTCATGGTGATTTCTAAATGCTCGGATCTTTAATAAATCTTGAATGTACTTTTCAAGTGCGCTTTTCCTCTCTTCCATTTGATCCTGGGAAATGAGGGCTTCGGGGCGTTTCGGGAATCTTTAAGGAAATAAAAATTGAGATTGAGACTAATTATTACTAAAATACTGTTTAATCAAAATTAATGCTAAAAACAATTTTAATGATAAAACACATTTAATTCTATAATTAAAAAGCATACCTTGGTAAACCCTGTGACTTTCCACTTTCATCTCGTTGCAGACTAGATTTGTAACTCGACCTTCGTTCTCGGTGGGATTTAGTTGGGAACGGAATGCTGAGCGATGCTCTGAGAACAAACAAACCATTTGTCTTCCTCCAACCACATTTTAAAATATTCCGATGGGCCGAATAGGTTCAACCGAATTAATGATCTTAAAAACCTGTAAATCTGGAGTTGTTGATGAAGATGCTGAAAATGTTTGTATCTTCGTTTCACAGCCCATGTGAACTCCCCGTGATGGATTTCAATGATGTACAAATTAGGGTTGAGGAGATGAGTCGACACGGTGCGGTGGACATCCGTTATTTTGATATCAATGGGGCGGCCGGGAATGAAGCATTTCCTGTTCGGCGTCTTGAAAGAGTGCGGAGTGTGATGGACGGTTCTGTACGGGACGATCAATCCATCTGAAACAAAAGTTTATTTTAATTGAACAGTTAAATAAATTACCTAATTACTTGCAATTGTTATTTATTAGCTCGTACAAACTCGCAACTTATTGTTAGCATTCAGTTTTATACATTTACTAATATATAGTACATAAGTACTCTACTATATATGTATTATACATAGAATATTATATAGTATATGCAAACTCGAGAGTACTGGATGTAAAGATATTTAAAAACTGTTAAACAATTTTTTATGATGCCATTTTAAAATTAGTAGAGTTTAACTTCAAGGCAAGGTTAATAAACACTCTCAACTCAATTACAAAATATCTAACCTTTAAAGGTTTTCTGCTCTCGGAGTTGATCTGTCGGTTTATTTGAAAATTACCATTTTATATACAAATAATCTCCCTTAATATTTATAAAGTGTGATGATAAAAAATAGAAATAACGTATAACATTCCATTTAACTTGTATGGAGTTATGAGTACTTAAATTGAAGGCTGTTTTAAATAGGCTGAATGACAATTCGTAGGCAATAAATTAATTAAACAGGCTAATAATTAAAACTTTGCTTACGGATTGAATCTCTCCCATCCTCATCGGGAAGTTCTAAATCTTCAAATTCAGAGTCGACTTCAGCCTCCGCATGTTCTTCATTTTCACTGGGCATTTTCTGTGGAATTTTAAAAACAATTTATAAATCCTTATTGATTAATGTTTTTAAATATAATCTTATTAATTAAACCTTTTAACTAATAATCATATCAACTTTTATTCCGTATTGGCCCAGTACGATGTTTTATTTTATATTATTTATTTTCTTATTTCTCACCGGATAATTAAAAATGATATTTTATATTAAATAATAAAAATCTTGATATTGATTAAAATAACTAAACTATGCTTAAATATGAATAACTGTTAATCTAATGAATAACTTAACTACTCCTAATTAACTTATACAATTAAATTTAACTATTTAACTGTTAACATGTTGAATGTTTTTAAAACTATAAAAGCCGCACTTTCCCTTCATACTTTAGAATTTGAGATTACAATTGATGCCAAATTCCCTTCCAATTCCAAAGATGACTTAATTTATGTCATTTCACAGTAAAAACTTATATGAATATATAATTGAAATTTACAAAATAAACATACTTTGAGTTAATTATCAAAATGTTATATTTCGGATTTTACCTATTACACAGTAAAAATTGTGATTTGAAAAGATGAACAAAATTGAATCAAAAATGAATAATTCTTTTGGTTTTTTCCCGGCTATGACGAAAAAAAGAGGATGAACATATTTGGGAATGTTTATTTTATCAACTGTTGAAATATTTAGAAAACCGCGATTGCGGTTCCTGTAATAAATTCTTTTCCGTTTTTCTCACTTATTTTACAATAGAGGAAAAATGGAGAGCGACAATCAAACAAATCATTAAATTGCCCATATCATATCTAACAAAGTCACAGTTATAAAATAAATATACATAGTAGATAATGTTATAATAGATTTTTTCGATAGCATAAATATATATAGAATGGCATAATTGTTATATAAGTACACGATACTTTAGAATTTAGATAGTGGAAACCTATATGGGATCAGTAAGTAATTTATCATTCGATTATAATCCCTAATCTAACCAGGATGACACTAAAACCATTACGACACTTTGCAAAGGATCGTTAATTTGAATATCATTTGTGTACAAAGAGCACCTTTAAATATTGATTCAAACTTTGTCTGTATTTTGTACTTTTATATCAACAGATGATGGATGGGTTTTTTTACAATTAATAAAGTTTTAATAAACAATGGAAGTCATTAAATACAATACCGAATCGACTCATTTGGTTCAGTCAGTGGCGAACTAAACTGACAAAATGTGTTATATTCATAAGGATAATAAAATAATAAGAATAAGGGAATTAAACGATATGTATTGGCTGAATAGATATAAAAGGTATTAATTAATAAGATTAATGACCGATATGGAATTGATAATGTATAAACATAGAAATTAAGTAAATGGATTGTTAAGGTAAGTATTATTGATAAAAATTGATATTAATAAATTTTATGTGATAACGGGATATGTGATAATACATATCTTGTTATTACTTTTATGAAACTAATTGTAAGGCCTTTGTTACAATATACATTAGATCAATTTATAAAACGAATATGTTGGTAAAAGTGCAGAGATAATTAATTATCTTGATAAATGTAATATAAGAAATTAGAATTATTATAGTCGATATGGGTCGATAAAGTCAATTTCCGTTTTAATCTTCTTCAACTATAAATATTTGCTTATTTTATCTTGAGAATAAATTAGTAAATTGTTCACACTGGCAGATGATTTTAGGTCAAATTGTTTGATAATTGTTTGCCCTCGGTCTGTCTGCATGTTGACCACATATCTCAATGTGGTAGAAGTGAACGATCCAAATGATCAACAAGTGCGAGAAACAACTCGTGTGTTATTCTGCACAATTCGGGGTGATTCTCTACACCTTGCATAATATTTATATATCTAAATGATTTATAAATACCTTTATTTAAAGGGCCAATGTATTAATAAATTAATATACAATATCATAATATCACTTGTATGTTTTAAAGATAACTCCAAGTTATAGAGAAATTAAACAATTAAATATGCATATATAAAAAATAAATAAAAACAAATAAATGTTGGAAAATTAAAATCAAATGTTTTGAAAACTGTGGCATAAATCATTTAACCCATAAACACGAGTAATAAATACACTAATTGGAGAAAATGAGAATCTAATTCGACTATGTATTAGAAAGGAAAAGATAAGTAATTAAAAGTTAAGAGATTTTAAAGGTTAATTTGAGCTCTTACCTTAAAGGTTCACCTTGTTACAAATTATTATTCAATCACTTTATACAACCACAATAAATTAAATAACAATGAAATCCTCCCCCAAAAAACTCTCAATTGATTCTGCTGGCAATTAGAGCAACATAATTGTAAAAATCTTCCCTAACAATTTGTCTTATGATCCGAATTGTCCAATATTCCCAATTTGCCAATGCTCCTGTGGTTATTGGTGATATTTATAATAATTGTTTGGTAATCTGAGGAGCGGTGTCTGAATGTGAGGATGAGCTAAGAGATATAAAAAGGAGACTTGCAAAGTCCTCTTGGTAGAAGGCCGGGGGAGTTCGACCTCTAAAGCCCCCCATCAACAAAACTCCCCAAGGAACGACCTGTTCCCAAATTCCCAACCTACTCCCTCCACTTCCACGTGCATTCTCACCTACAATCACAATCACACACAAGTCCTGGTCACATTCTTCTTCAAAATTAATTCCCACAAATACAATCTTCATTAAATCCAATCTTACAGAATCTTCCAATTGGTCACAATTCCCCAAATTAGAAATGAATTCAACGTCATTTGGGGAATTATGAGAAGATCTCATTCAACCCCTTCCCTATTATAAATACCCATAGAAAATCTGATTCTCGAAAAACCATTTCCCATATAAGAAAATATATATATACCTTACATATAATATGCCAATAATTGAAACATGTAACAAAAATTCCCTTTGTTGTTTTAATTAGAATAGTCAGGAAGGTTCATTGTGAAATTATTATATTTTAATCGTAGCATTTTGTTATAAATTGCATTTAAGATCAATTCATTCATTATTAATCTTGTTCATTGTTCACATATAATTTTTTTGTATTTGATAGGTGTATTGTATGGAATTGAAGTTTAGTGAATTTTGGACAATTGTAAGTTTAATTAAGGGAATTGAATGGGAATCAGGGAGATTGGATTTAATATTGATGAATATCCGAGTTGCAGAGCAACGAGAGGGGTGCCGGGTGTGGGTTTTCACCTGGGGGCCACCTGCCGTTTTCCTCCGCCCGGATCGATCGGATGGGGATGATTGAGCAATGGGGATTTTCGACAAGTTGGCGGGGCTGTTGGGGCTCCGAAAGCGTGAAGTCAACGTCCTCGTCGTCGGCCTCGACAATAGTGGAAAGTCCACGCTGCTCAATCACTTCAAAGCTGAGGAGAACAAAACGAATGAAATCGTTCCTACCATTGGATTCAACGTGGAGAAATTCCAAAGCAAGTTTTTTCTCTCAATTTATTTTCTCCAACTGATATTGCCGTTTAAATTCAATAAAATTTTAAATTAACAAAAGCATTAACTTTTTTAATCTACTTGATAAGTTATATACTCTATATAATTAGACTTTAACTTAACAATTAACTTATTTTTTCAGATAAGAATGTGGGGTTTACAGCATTTGACATGTCGGGCCAAGGACGATATCGGAGTTTATGGGAGCATTACTACAGGGACTGCCATGGGATCATTTTCGTCATCGACAGCAGCGACAAGTAGGGACGAAGTGGGGGGCAAAGAGACAATGATTAATTTCTATGGTTTAATCAGACTGCGGTTCGTGGTAGCGAAGGATGAATTGGACACTATGCTCCAACACCCCGACGTGGCCAACCGAAGACTCCCAATACTTTTCTTCGCCAACAAGATGGACGTTAAAGAGGCGCTGTCGGCCGTGAAGATCTCAGCCTCTCTCGGTCTCGACCGGATTGGGAACAAACCGTGGCACATCTGCGCCTCCAATGCAATGACCGGAGAGGGGCTCCAAGAAGGAGTCGAATGGCTCACTGGACAAATATGGGAATTCATGGAGAGACGTCGTTGAAGAGAATTGCAAAATTTTATATCCGTCCTTGTCCGTCCATCATACGTCCATTTTTTCATTATGTCTTAATATCAATAATAGTATTATAATTAATATAAATATTGTAATTATTTGTATATTCATATTCCAATTTTCAATACTTGTAATAATTAATTAATTATACCTAGGTATACCTATTACCTAAATATCATGTGTTTTGGGGGCAAGACGCAACGGAGATTCTGATGCTAATGAAACGACAAGAATGTACTTTACAATAGTGAATTAGATGGTAAATTTACATCAATTACAATTTTGTGAAATTTGTATAAAAGTAAACTATTTTTCATTCTTTCATTTGAGTCGAAAAAAATACAAAATCTAAATTATTAAAATATAATAATAATAAAATATATGTAAAAATGAATGTGGTAAAACGTGGAAATATTTATTTCCCTTCATATAAAGAGAAAGAAAAATTACCAAATTAATTTTTTTTCTAAATACATAAAGCCATTATGACAATATCCATATCAATTTTTCAATAATTGGAATCTCTCATTTAGTAAAATAATCATTTGTTAATTAATTATTCTTAAAAATAATGGGTATATTATGAATTAAAGTAGATGTAGTGCATAGAGAGGATTCCACATTGAACATCCTGAACATCAACGTTACTCAATATATAAATTTATATTTTAATTGTAACATATTTACCCATGCCTGTATATTTTATGTGTAGTTATTTCAAGTCATTTTTCTCCTTTTGGAATAACTAGAAATAGTCTAAATGATGAGATAGCCTATCATATATATGCACAAATATTTCGTATATATATTTACAATTGCAATATTGTTGTATGTTGCATGAGAGTTGCATACCAGCTTGTTTTTATTTTTTACAAACTATTAAAGCAAATGAAAAACATTAATAACTTTCTTGTCTGAAATCGTGAATTTTCTTGTCCATTTCGTATTTTGTTTTTCTCCATCGATTTGACTGGTCAAATCAGGTTAAATCTACGAGAGAATCTTTTAACCAGCTCCATCCTCCATGTCCTTAACATTTAAACTTAATAATTCTTCATTTGTTTCTCACAACCTATACAAGGCGTACACCGTTAAAGTCATCGGTAACTTTTGATATTTATTTATCATTTTTTTTATAATACTTATTTTTAATAATTTTTATTCCTTTCCATCTTGTGATCTTACCTCCATTTTAGTTTATAGTTCAAGAAATATAATGAGTGGTGCTTCTTCATCTTCTACAAGCAATAAAAGGAAAAAATGTCAAAAGATAGAAAAAATGCTTGTTGTAAGTTTATTTTATTATATATTTTCAAAATTTACAAACATTATTGAGTTCATTTATTCAAGTTACAAAAGGCGTAATTATATAATTAAGCATTGTTGCTTTATTTACTGAAAGCATTTTACATTCATGAAAGTGTGAATACTCTAATGTTGTAAATACTAAGGGCAAATTATGTATTGCCATAAATTTATAAAACTATAGATATTTTAGCATGAATTAAAATATATTAATATTTTAAACAGGATTTTACGGGTGAACTCAGGAAATTTGAGAGTGATGTAACGGACTTAAACGATGATGTCAATTCCAATTATCTTAAGCATGGTCGAACTGCAGAGAGGTAACACTGAAACAATTAAGTATTATATTTATCAATAAGTACTTATCAAATTAAAGGATTCAGAGACTATTAATTATTTATTTATTTTAGATTTTCTCAAGCTTATTCCGTTCTTTGCAAATTCGAGGGGTACGACGATGGTACCAAGAAGTCAAAGAGAATCAAACTCGATCAAGGTGAAACTTAAAAAGGAATTAAAGGCTTCATAATTTTGCCTATAAACTTCAATTGAATAAAATTGAGTTTATGCTCGTTGCAGTTACATTGTATCCCGACATCAATAAAGCAGTAGAGAATTTTATCAGAAAGAAAGACACTCCAAATTATTTAGATTTGATTTCAATTGTCAAGAAAGTGAATGAGGCCAAGTCCTTGTCTCTCTCTGCAAAAGAAGAGGCCGAATTGGGTAAGAAAATCATTTGAGCTTAATTCGTCTTTTGAGTTTTCTAATAAATCCATCTTTTTAGCTTCCAACCTTTTGAAGCGTTCCATAGCCAAAATTCGGAAGTATCGGGTGAAAAAAGAGGATTTTGTGATAATTAATTCCTTGCTTGATGAGGCCTCTTCCAAAGTCTTGCCCGAAGTCAACGATCCAGAACTTGCCAAAAAATTTGAATCTCAAGAACATCTCTTTAAAAACGAAAGCGAGGTAAATTTTTAATTTAAACATTATTATATACATATTAACTAATTAAATATTTTATTTTTATATTAATACCAACATAATGGGAATATGTACAAACCCCATTCCCATTTCAAGGGAGTATCCTGCTGGGATACTCCCTTGAAATGGGAATGGGGTTCCATTATTTGAATAATTTGAACTTCATCCCAGTTCCCCAATGTCTATACGTAGATTAATTAATTTTATAAAAATATTAGTGTTATTAATTATTTTTTTACTTGTACAATCTCTCAATTTCATAATTAACCAATTTCTGCCTTTTAAGGTATTTCAAAAATATGTTGAGATGAAAGAGAGCGAAGAAAAATCTGAAGACGAGTCCATGGTGTCTAGCGAAGAAACAGAACGGGATGACGATGAGGAGGAGATCGATGTCAACGAACTTCTCACTCAACCTGAAATCATAGATTTGTCAAGCGACGATGAGGACATTTAAACCCAAGAGACTAATGATTTTTTTTATTTTTAATGTGGAATTTAACCAATTATGAAGTTGACTTTCAACATGCATTCATGCTTTTGTATATAGCAGCTATTCATTGTTAAATAATTTTAAATATTCGAAATTATGAATTATTTTTAAAGCTCTTAATTAACGGAAAAATAATGGTTAATGGAATGAATTTTGTTTATGTATACTTATACATTGTTTATTATTTATAAAGAATGGCTAATGGAATTTTGTTTGTTTCTTTTATCCTCGTCTGAATTATGATTACTTTATTATAATCTGAGGTTAGGTGTTATTATTAAACAAGGGGTATTCTGAATTATATCTTATTTCAAACAATTTTAATAAACGAAGAAACAAAATTGCTTTTTTAACATTAAGCAATTTATTTTATTCACCATAAAATCATAATTATTAAAATTATTCATGATAACCTTACTTAGCCCATCAACATAAGAAACATTTGTTAAACTTATGGTAGCTTGATACTAGGTATTCATGTTTTTAATTGTTCTTGTAATAATTGGTTAATTGAAATGAATATATAACAAAGAATAAATAAGTAACGATTTTGGGCATTTTAGTAGGACCAGAAAAAGGTGGAAAATTGTTTCAAGTTGTCAGTAGATGGAAGGAGATATTTCCTATAAAGGCAGCACATGTTTCAAATATGAAAAAAGCCCAAGTGTGAATTTCTACCTCTTTTTCTACCTCCTCCGGAGATCTAACAATTTCCTCTTTTATTTAAATTCCTCCACCACTTTAATTGGCAATTGAAGGTCGGATGTCAACTAGGTAATTTGACCTTAGTCGGCACGACGCGAATTGTTGGTGGAGGATCCTTTTCTCTTAAAGGACCCATTTGATTTTCTCATTCTTCAACTTTCTTCTCATCAAAGTGCTTTTACTCTCCTTTATCTTCTTTCATTCTTGTATTAAATTAATTAGTGAAATAACTAGCCAAGTCTCGTCGTCCATCTAATAATGCCTACCTCTGACCTCGTGAAGGAACGACGCCTTCGGCCTATATATGGTACAAATGATTCATTTTCCCCGTCCGCATTAGTCCTTATCAGTTGCAGAATATTTGTGGTTGTGTATAGGGTGAAGATTCGTTAAATTTAATTAATCTTATCTTTTCGTTAATCTTAGAATTACTTGATGCTGGCTATAACAAGAAAGTGATTCAAGAAGTTGACCGGCTCTTGAAAAAGTCGCCTAATTTCACCTGTGCAAAAGTGAGCATAAATATTAGGAACTGTAATAAACGACGTTAAATTTTTTATTTACACATTTTATTATCTTGTCCAATCTTCAATGATTTAATTTTATATTCAATGATTTGAAGGTGTTAAAGGGTTTAGCCATTTTGAGACTTGGGAATCGAGCTGAATGTTTGGCTATCATCAGCCCAATATTTGACGAGGTTCCAACTGAAGATAGCACGATCCAGGCCCTTTCCATTTGCTACAGAGAACTCGAAGAACGTAAGATTTCGCATCTTTATTAATTTAATATATGAAGGATTACTAAATTGAGTGTTTTTTATTTAGCTGCCAGAGTTTGTCAACTTCTTGAAAATGCTTGCAAGGTGGACAAAAGCGAAGAGCTCATGTCTTTGTGTTTCATGGCCAATGTCCGAGTAAGTAAATTACGATCTTTATCTTCAATGATCTTTCTCTTTTCAACATTGTTGTGTCTAGATTTAATTTGAATCGCTTAATAATAAAATTTTATTAATTATAATGACTTTATTTATAGATTTCCGACTATCAAAAACAGCATCAAATTGCTCTCAATTTGTATAAACTTTACAATAAGGGTCCTTATTTTTCCTGGGCTATCATGAGCCTATATGCCAAAGCAATCCGAGATCAAAAGAATGACCCAAACAAAATCAGTTTACCTTTGGCTGAACGAATGATGGCCAAATTTATCGAAGACAATAATATTGGAAGCGAACAGGACATATTGCTCCACTTTTATATATTAAGGCATCAGGTGAGTTTTTATATACATTTCGTAATCATTTTTACTATATTCCCCACAATCCTTTCCATTGCATTCGGAAGATGTTAAATTATCCAACTCAATTGGGAATATTGATAATTTTAGGGAAATTTCGAAAAAGTTCTTGAAATCTTGGATGGTCCCTTGAAACGCAAAGCAGCTTCTGAATTATCTTTTCTCCACGAATATCGAACCGAAGGATTGGCAAAGCTCAAAAAGTTCGAAGAACTTGGGAACTATCTTGAAGGAGTCATTTTAAAAAAGTATTTACATAATCTTTACACACGTATAAAACTATAAGCTAGCATAAATAGAAACTAATTAGTTGGTTAATTAATCTGATTGAAGATCCCTAACAAGGATAACTACCAGTCTAGCAAATGAAGCTAATTAATTAAATGATGTATTTGAAATCCGTATAATTTGAATTTAGTTATTGAGACTTTGCCTTTTTACCAGCATGGACGAGTGGAAATTATACCGAGACTACATTGAGAACTCTGAGCACATTGGTCGAAAACGGGTGGGAATGTTTTTAGAAGAACGTCTTGCGCTGATCTTGAAGGAGGAGAAGATTCCTTGCAAAAGTCTCCTTCTGGCTCATCTCCTCCTCCTTCAAAGCGGAAATGACCAGAAGGGCGACTACATGGCCATTTTCGACCTTTTCCTCACAAACTACTCAAATAAGCCTTCCTTCTTCATGGACATGTACCCCTTTTTCAATTTGGTCAAAAAAGACGAGACAGAGAAAATACTCAGCAAAATGAAGTCAATGTTGAAAAATCCGAGTTCATTCGTTGAGGTCCGTTCCAAATTATTAAATTTTAATTCTAACAATTAAATAATTATTCAAAATAATCATTAAAAACATTCGTTTAAGTAATAACATATGACAATTATAAATTAGTCATTAGTTTAAATTATTTCTTTACTAATTTCTTTGATTTTCAGGTTGATGATGTTCAAAGGGAGATTAATTACGTGTACATTATTCGGTTCCTCCTGAGCGGGTCAATCTTAGATTCTCTCAACATCTTGGACCACGTGTTTCTTTACGTGGAGAAATATTTGGATGCTCGGGACCAGCAGGTGGAGAACAATGTGACGTACAGCGGGAAAGAAGGGCTTCCTCAAGATGACTTCCTCTTCATTGGTGCCATGATGTTGCTGGAGACGGTCTGGAAGTCTTCGTCCTGCATGTGGGAGGATTTGGTGAAGAAGTCAAGTCTTCGGTCAAGCCAAGGGAACGAGAAGCGCAAAGAACGACGTGAGGATTCCAACGGTCGGGCCAATGGAAATACAACAGCCGGAAGAAGTGAAACTGAGGAAATTGTGCACAACGGACTTCACTCCCTACATCTCGATTCTCGTGTTGGAAACTTTTCGATCCCACAAGAGGAAGTTCCGATCTTCTTGGCCCTGGCCATTTTGGAATACGGCCTCCATCGGAGTCCCAACAATCCCCAATTTCGGCTCTTGTTAGCCAAGACTTACTTTCGCTGCGGGGCGGCGAATGCGGCCATGACCGTCATTGGGGGTCTTGATCTCAAACATGTGCAGTGGGAGTCGTTGGGTTATTTACATCTGTGGAAGATCCGGGCATCGGGGCTTTTGTCCGAGACTGCACGGGCCTTCCTCTACGCCGAGAATTTCTACACGAGTTATCAAAAGGAGGTAAAAGGCCTTTTGATATTTATTACAATTCACTTGTTGTTTTCTGCCTTGATCAAACTTATCAATCTCTTCTAAAGCTTATTATTATTCATATTTTAATCTCAACTTCCCACTGATAAACGGATAATGTTTTTGTGCAGAGCATGGAACACGTCTTGACTGCTTACAAATTTGGGTCTTGGGATAAAGTGTTAGAGTTCTTGGATTTCCGAGACACGCTCACTAATTCAATTCAATATGGACTGATCAAATTGGAGAGACAACTTTTGGAACTTTTAATCAGGGGGAACAATCAAGCCCAAGCGATCCAGGTAATTTTTTACATTTTTCTACTTATTGTTAATGTTTTGAAATTTGACTTTCAAATTGACTCCTTTGTCGGTCTCCCTCCCTCCAGTTCTCCCAAAATTTCGTATTCAACCTTGAGAAGAACTACGAGGAGAAATTGGAAGTGTTCAGGGACTGCCGAGATATCTCAGTGCTCATGACTTACTCCCAAACACGGACCACCGAGGAGGAGCTGAGCCTTTCGAAGCAGGCGGACATTCATCGGATTTTGATCAGAGGGCTGATTCAATCCATCTTGGCCTCCCTCATCTCCACTTTGGATCTCCCGCGTGAAGATGAAAAGTTCATTGAAGCCGTGGAATTGGCAAAGAAACACACGGTGCTGCTCAGAGAACATCTCAACACGCCGACACCACAATTCGACTTAAACGTAAAGAAATCATGGAAATTCACAATGTTTAAAAAGAATTTTATTTTTATCAGATTGGAGATTAAAAAGAAGGGATAAGATATATATATCTAATGTCAGATATATGAATCATTACAATTTTTGTAAAATAATATAGAATATTAGTATTTTTAATTTATTTTGGTATACATTTTCAATTGTAGCCGCCAATCGATGGGGTCTGGCCTCCTAGAATTAATGAGTACAAATCCAGTCGTTCCTTGAAACTCCTTATGAACTTCTTCAACTTGACATTGAGCCTCTTGGAAGACCCGGAAAAGAATTTGAGTGTTGAAGGTCCAAAGACGATCGAACTCCTTCAGCAAACCATTCAAGACGAAGGAGCTAATTGGGCCAAATTAAAAGAATCCATCTTTCAAAGATCGGATCTCTTTGAAGATGTCTTCAACTTTATAGAGGTAAATTTCAAAAAAATAATAAGCATTTATATAAATGAAATTTTCTAAATATATTTTTTTTCAATTAAAGGCTTTTAGCTTTGCTATCATACTCATGGACGTCTGTAAGAGCATGATCAAAAAGAGTGGGGCCATCGGTGGAAAGGGGAAAAGAAGGCGATATAAAGAAGTAACCAATTTTAAACCGATTATATAATATTATAAGGTTAAGGCCAAGATAGATTTCTTTTTACATTATAAGCCCACTTGGATAATATCAGTATTGATATTTGTATTTTACATAAATACAGCGATATTCAAAATCCATTTATGTATAATGTGGAATCTAATTTGTAATGAGTTGATAATTTATAAAATAAGTGATATTTGTAAATTGAAAGGTTTATTATTTAATTTGTATTAATTTGGTTCTTAATTTGTATTTTTGAAGCTGTCGAAGGAAACTGATGTGGGACGGGAGTTTAACAAAGTAGTCATTGCCTTGACGGAGTTTATTTCGACGACGGAGATGACCTTGGAGTCAATTGGGCTTGTGGGCAAAGCCCGCTACCCGACCAATTGGGTGGGAATGGAGAGCTTCTGGACCAACTTGGTCTCCTACGACCTCATCAATTACATCCTCCCATTCTCCATGAACAGAGTAATGGAGAACTTGAACAACAGCTACGGCCGGGCCTTGGCAGAACTCCTTAACCTCTTCAGGCTCAAGACGAACTACTTGGAATCCCTTCTTATTTCTTCCTAAAACAACCAAATTAGTCAAACAAAAGTTCTAAATTTTTCAGCGACAACGAAATACAACTACTATTTACATTTAAATACATTAAACCTCTGGAACGAGAATTTAAAATATAATTACAAATGATAATTTTAATATGTAAAAGAATTTTAAAAATTCACTAATTGACATTTCATTTCTAAATTGTTTGTAAATCTAAATTCTTCCTTTTCAATATGCGACCATCATTATTTTTCAAAAGTCATTTTCTAAATATTTACAAAACGAAATGCTTTTCATTTTTATCTATTCAAATTCATGTGTGGGGAGGTGAGTCAAATAAATGGCAGATTTACTATGTATTTTATATGATGCATACCCATATATACATAAACTATGATTATTGCCATATACAATGTATGTAATAATAAATAATATGTACACTCTAATGTCTGTATATCCATATCTGTATTTATGCATATCTCTAATAAATCTATGAGTGTAAATAAAAGTTTTACATATTATATGTTAAAAGGTATAACTAATATTACCCATTAAATATAGGTATGTAAACATAAATATTTGTGTGTCATAAAAGTCATATATGTTAATACATACATATGTGAGAGGACTTTTGTAATGTGTGAAATATGTTGGGGATGAATAAATAGATCAAATAGCTTTTACATATATATTATAGATATATATTAGGGGTATTCTTTGAACCAACGAATTATTAAAAGGATCTTTTAAATCATTTTTATTGTGTGTTAAATTTTGACCTTTTTGAGCTCATGGATTTCAATTAAATTCGGATTTTGAGAATTCCAAGTGTCATAAAACTATTTAAATTAATTATATAATTACGCTCTTACTATATGAGTTAAATTGTCCTTTAATGAGATACATTGTAATTATTTAAGTAATACTTGGATTAGCGGCTTACATGTTCAAACTTATTTTCAAGCCTAATGTTATTTATTACTTAAACAAGTCATTTACATCTGTGCTAGAAGTCATTTTGGAACTTTGTAAAAATGTATTGATTTGAATCAATTTTGATTGAATGCCAATTCCGATTTCTTGTTTTCCTCATTTACCAATGTTGTGTTAATTTAATGTAAATAAAATAGGTTTTGAATATTATACTTTTCTTTTTTGGAATTTTTTACCTGAACACTTTACCTGTATAACTTGTAAAAAATGTAGAGGTGTGTATGATCCCATATACACCTAATGGGCTTTTCCATAATAATTATTTGTAATCTTGTAGTTTGCCCATGGTCCTTTTGACCAATTTACCCAATTTTATTCAATTTAATAAATTTGTTCAATTGAGTGAGTGTTTTATTTCACAAATTGTTTGTAAGGGTTATTAAGGAGGAGGCTGAAGGTTCTTTGGAGTCATTTTGGATGAGAGTGAGAGGAATCAGAGGAGAGAGTGTCGAAGGCTTCAGTATTCATTTCCCTCTCGACGAGACAACAGGGTTTTCCCAAAATGCGGTTTTCCTCCACGGTCCCTTTCCTCACCCGCCGTGTTGTCCTCAACGAACCCAAACCCTTCCTGTAGATGACTTCCCATGGGTGTGGACTGTGCGTGAAGGTGTAGCGGACTCGGGCAGGATGAGGAGGGAAGTGGTCCGATGGTGGTTTTGGTCACTTTGCCTCCTCGCAACGGAGGGTCAGGACTTCACCTATGGAGACTTCCAAACCGTCAATAAATGTTGTGGGATCTCGGAACGTTACGAAGTGGCCAAAGGCTGCGTCCCGACCCAAACCCTCAACAACACCATGACACTTTTTGAGAATGAAACTGGAAAGTTTTTGGAAACGGCTGCCAAAAACACGACCGGACAAACCCAGAGGAACTCTTCAGACGAACCCATCATTTTCAGGTTGGCAAATCTTAGTTTTTATAACCCATCCACCAATTTAAATTAATCAGACGATAATTAATAATTAATTGTTTGGTAATGTTTAAATGAACATTTTATAAAGAGTTATTATTATTATTATTATTTTGACAAGTATTGTAGTTAATTTAATTTGCCTAAAAGTTGTGCAACCAATTGGGTGTTTCCGTGACAAATGAGTGAGTGGGGGATTGTGAGGTTCTTGGGCTGTCCAAAGTTTGTTTCAAAATTGTGAGGATTAGAAAGTCTTCTGCGTATCTATCACTTTATATTGTGTATGGGAGGAATAAAATCCTTTGAACCTCTCCAAAATAATAAAACTCTTCTGATCGCATGCATAATTAATATCGGAGGAAAAGATGAAAAGGTAAATTATTCCTTTGTACTCAAATTATATGTACAAATTTCAGCCAGTTTGTTTGTTTTAGTTGTAGTAGAAAGAACGTAAAATGATACATTTACAATTACTCCAAAGACTATCAAAACTATGAATCAAATGAAGCACAAATTAAATCAAACTAATCAAACAATGTACCCATTTAATTTACATAGAAATATGAGGAAAAATAGAAATAATGTAATTACCTACATACATTTTATTTCAAACATTCTCACAACCCGCTTCGGGGGCACATTATCTTTTATGGCTTGATCCTTTAAACTTTAAACTAACTTTTTATAATTACAATATATTATAAGCTATTACACGTGTGTATTAATTTTATAAAAGTATTTTGAAATATTTTAATAAGTATTTTTCCTTTAATGTAGGTATACCTTGTACTTCATTTTAGAAAAAAATATACCAACTAACTTTAAGTATGTATAGTAATATATATGATGTAGTTTGCATATAAAGGAGTTTTAAATATTATATATATATAATAAATATGAGACGTAAGTTTGGAGTGATATGTATATATTGAGTTAAATTATGAGGGAGGGCCAAGTTGCATCAAAGAGATGTTGGGCAAGAGTGAAAAGAGTTCTATTGAGTGTGCAGAGGCTTTGGGCTATGTAGGCTAACAGCTAACTGCCCCAACTCCAATTCTCGAGTGGTCATTAACAGGCCCTTTAGCTGAATATTAACAGAATCATTAGAAAGAGAATGCCAAGATTATGCAAAGACGCCACTTGTCAATCCTTGGCAGATTTAAAATCCTCGTTTAAAACACCCATTGTCCCTCTCTAACTACACTCTCAATGAAGGAGATAAAAGGGACCAAATTGATGGAGGAGTTATAAGGAAATTAAATGCCTTTCCTTAAACATTATCATTAAATACGTAAGTTGGTAAAAATTGATCGCAGTTCCTTTTGAAGGATTTTTAAACGCATAGATATAATATACGACTTACAATTATGAATCATTCAAAATCAAGTTGAATTAATTGAATTAGCCCTTTAACTTACTCAACAAAACATGAATGATTTATGGAATATTTTTTTCTTAATCAATCTCAAGGATTTTCATTCATTCAACAAATGGAGATTCACTCGACTTATTTAATCTATTTCAATTTGTATGTCAATTTTTGTGTGCATTTTGGTCTTATTTTACATAGTTGATATAAATACATGCTTACGTATTATGTAAATATTTATTTTTCTTGTGTATTTATATATATTATGTATGTAGCTTATTATACTTGATTCTAATTGAAGGTATATTTTGTAAATTGTACTTGTACTACGAAGGCATGTAAATACTTATATATGAAATATGAATATTAGTAATAAATAATATGTGAATAAATATAAGAAATAGAAATAAGAAATCGCAACATTACATTAAGGTGTTGTTGATAAAAAGGCAAAATGGTTTTGAGCGTTTGAATACGAATCCAAGGTTGAAATGAAGTCGTGTCAAAATCCCCCGATTCTAGTTAATTCACAATTTAATTCAACAGGGTCAAATGTTATATTTTTTATTTAGGATTGTTGTGAGGCAGCCGAAGTGTTCGAACGGGATCATTGAAAAAACGATTCATAAGGAAAACCTCGTGAACGAGAGCTACGACGACGCCTCTTCCGTTTATCTCTCGACCAACGGATCGCTGTTTAGGTTCGACGAAGAGGGATTCATCCAAACTCACGACCACGCCGATTTTTGCATTGACCAGTAAGCATTGAACTAAATGAGTATAAATATATCTTTATGGCAAATAAACCCGCAAAAATAAATAATTGGCGCTATTTATACAAAAAAGTTAAAATAAAACTTTAATTGACCATTTGAAAATCCCGAGCAAATGCCGATTAAATATGAAATTGGAGAGTGAGAATGATTTGAATTGTCAGTGTGAACAAAACGACGTATGTGGCTGTTATTTGCAAGCCGCAATGTGACGCCGAAGTTCCCTGCGTCCGAAAGTGTTGCGGGTTGGAAAGCGTGTTCGATGGGGAAAACTGCGTTGAAGTCAATCGCCCTTGGAACCCATTTCTTTACTTGACCCCGTCGGATCTGGCAAAGGTGGACCATCATGGGAGTCATTATGTCGTCGGATTTCCAAGATGCAAGGAATTCTACGCACTTAAATACGTTGAGTCAAAGTAAGAATTTGGGAGAAATTAATAACATTATAAATATTTAATAACATTATAAATATTTAATAAAATAATAAATATTTATATACCATATAAATTAAACTGAATATGTATTTCATATAAATACAAGTATTACAGAAGTATTACATGGATGTACCATAAGTATATTTGTATCAAATATTTATTTATGTATTATCATTTAATATAACTAAATGTACATATAATTAGTAGCTTTCGTTAAATGTGATAATTGTATAGGTATAGTAGAGATGGTATAATACAGGAAATGCATTTTGCATCTTGGGTTGATATTTAAATTATTTAATATATATTTGTTAATTTTTTTGTATCCAATATCCAAATCAGCCCATGAGTTCAACATTTTTATTGGTAGATAGGAAAGCCAGGAATAGGAATTTTTTTCATGTTTTATATAATCAAGAAGTTTTCCCTTGGGTTGTTTGTTGACTGACCAGTTCTCGTCTTCTTATTTATTATGACTAACAATTTGGCGAGAACCCTTCCTTTTAATGTAGGTTAAAGAAATTAATAGCCAGGGATGACATTGACCCACTCCACATTTCCCCCCTCCTCCTCCTTGCATCCAATAAATTATTAATTATGAGTCCCTTCTCATTCCTTACAACCCCCATTACACAACAATGGGCCAAATTGAACAATGATTATCAAACACGAACCAATTAATAAATCCAATTCCTCCAACTTTGATGGAAAAATGGGAATATTACCAAGTTATTGAGATTTGGCGAGATGATGAGGAATGGAGGTGAAGGTGAGGAACCAAAGGTCATGATGTCATGAATGTTTATTAGATTGTTCACGCTCCTGAACGGATCCCTAGTCGCCATCGACCAAAAAGACAATAACAAGCGGCTGGTGTTTTCAAGGGACATCTTCTGCATTGACGGCCTCGGAGTGAAAAATTCAAACAACGAGAGCGAGTTGGAGGGAACTTACAGCGGGGAAGAAAAAGACCAAGTGGCTCTCATTTGCTATCCGGAAGATGAGGACGAAGAGGATGTAAAAATACTCATTTAAATATGATTAAACTAAATGACTTTAATTTATTGTTAGCGTGTATTAATTCATATCCAGATTGATTCCTTAATTATTTTTAAAAGATGTGGCTTTATCCGCTCTACGCCACGGCAATGTTCATCTCTTCATTTTTCCTTCTCCTCACCGCCCTCGTCTATTTGATCTTGTGGGAGTTCCAAAACATTCACGGATGGCTCCAATTCTTTTATGTCACGGCCCTTCTCTGCGCCTTCATCTCCCTTGCGGTCCTTCAACTCCCGGACATGTCGGGGAAGGTACAAGATTGGAATATGGAACTTTGTCAATTCATGGGTGAGTAAAAAATAAAATTATAATTTTTTTAAATTTTTTAAAATAACTTGTTTCAAGATTACAGTAATTAGAGATTTTATTTATACGTTATTTAATTTGTTGATTAATTCCCCAGGTTCACTTATACACTTTTCCTTCCTCTCTGCATTTTTCTGGCTCACGTCAATGAACTTTGATTTATGGTGGACCTTCAGGTGATTTGGCCTTTTTCCAAAAGCCCGGGTATAATTATTTGTCAAAGGTTAATTTGTTTTTTGTTCAGCGGATGTCAACCGTTGAGGGCTGGGTCGCGGAGCGGGGAAAAATTCAGATTTACATTATTTTCACTCTTTTCCCTTGGGATTCCTTTTTTAATTGCTGGGACGGGATTTGCATTGGACACCATTTACAGGTGAGGAGAATTTTTGACTTTTGGGCCTTTGTTGCAAAAATGAAAGATTTGGGTAACGTTTTGTTCCAGGGATTCGGACTCACAAATTGTTCGTCCAAGGTATGGAGAAAAAAGATGTTACCTTTACGGGGAAAAAGAACAACTTCCTTATTTTTACATACCTGTCGGCACTCTCCTCATCATCAACGTCGTCTTCTTCCTGAGTACCATCTATTCCCTGCGAAAAATTCAAAATGACACCAAGTTTGCGACGCGCCAAAGTTCAAAACAAGATAAAAAGAAGTATTTTTCAAAAATCTTCAACTATAATGATTTTCACCCTTTCACATTATCTTTCACATTTTAAGAATCTATTAACTGTAGATTTAATTTGTATAGTAAAATTGTTTTAACGTTTCTTATATAGATAAATTGATTAGTTCTATTTGGTTGGAATTTAGTTAACAAAACTTTATGATTTTAATAATTGAGCTGATTAATTTGCTTAGGTTCATCCTGTTCATGAAGCTGTTTGTGGTAATGGGGGTTTTGTGGATCTTTGAAGTCATTTCTTGGTTCGTAATCAATTTTTATCCCGGCGAGGAGAAATTCATCAAGCGACTGTTCATCGTCACGGATCTCATCAATGCACTGCAAGGATTAGCCATCTTTGTCATTTTCATCTGCAAGCCCAACACCTGCAAACAACTTGAAGGGCAATTTAAAAAATTCACTTTGTTCCTTGAGGAAAAAAGAGGTAAGACCTTTTTCATTATTTTAGTTATCTCAAGGGGCATCTACAAGGCGGATCTCTCAATCCATGTTTAATTCAATTCACTATCAGATTCTTCATTTAATCTCCTTGTAAATATTATCTTCTTATCAATCAAAAGGAAACTCCTGTCTTAAAAAACCTCAAATCACCCCCTTTGAAAAATCTCGTATCTCCCATTCCAAAGACGAATCTCCCGTTAAAAAATCCAATAAAAGTTTTTCTCATTTTCCCTCAAGTTGGTCCCATTAAAAGAATGTTTGTCTCTTTAATTGGTCTTGTTGGTTGTGCAGAGAGTTATAACGGTGGAGGCGTGTCGTTGGGTGGACGAAGCTGCGGTTGCTTCCTCGTCCTTTTCTGCACCCTCGTCCTTCCCGTCTGCCATTTGCTCCGGCAGTTGTTCAGCTTCTGCGGTCGACCCACCCGTTCCTTGGCCGGGCGACGGAAGAGCCAGAACCACACGACGACCTCGACCTTTGACAAGTCCGTGACTCGAAAAGCCAGCGACTGCTCCGTTTCAACAACTTTCTCCGTCGTCGACCCCGGCGCCTACGAACTCGATCAAACCCTCGGTTCTTTCAATCGCATTCAAAAAAATTCCTAAATTGAGGGAGATTTGAAAGATCCATAGGAAGATGTTTGTTTTTATCATCAAATCCCATACAATTGTTTTTCTTTTCTTCGCATAATCCGCATTCATTGATGGAAATCCAAGTCATTTTACGAAGTTGAAATAACATACATAATATACAGGGTGGGTCTAAAGTCGCTTCAGACATTCAGAAACCAAGGATTAAAATATCTGAGGCGACTTTAGACTCACTCTGTATTTATAAGCATTAAATCACGCTCTGTTACCAATCGCATTGCATCAATAAACGCAGTTTTATTTATCTGTTTTTCCACTCATTACATTTTTGTACCAAAAAGAATCCCATAAATCTTTTTTTACTTCAATTTTTGCTAAATATTTGTTTTTCGTTATTGATAACTAAACATTGTCCATTATTCAATGAATGGAATTTATTTTTAATTTATTTATCTCTATTATTTATACAATTTATCAAGAGTTGTTTATATAAAATATTTTATGTAATAATAAGGTAAGGAATGGGAATATATATTAATATTTGTACTATAGGTAAAATACTATGTATATATAAAATACTACATACCTACCTACAATATATGCTAAAAAACTAATTTTACTATTTTTTATCTATAAAATTTAAATAATATAGAAGTTATATGAATACATTACGTCATAAAAGAATCGTAATTTGGGTCTTTGACAGTATAAAAATGTATTTAACTATTAGATATTTAATTGTGCATCCTATTTATACATATTTGAATATATTTGTTTAAGGGTATGTGGAGCTTAACATTTATGCCATACATATTACATTTTGTTGTCCGCGTGTTATAAAACCTAAAAGGTATGATGAATCCAATCCAACGAATAAAGTTCGAGATAAAGGCAAAGATCAAGTGTCCAAATATATTATGAACAACGAAATTAATTTTAAATCCATTTAAGCTGTACAATTTAAAAAGGTTGAATAAAGAAGTTGAAAAAAGTCCAAATGAGAGTCTCTTTTAAGGTAATAGGAAAGTGGAGGAGATTCATGAGGTCAAATGTGGGCATTTGGGGCGCAGATCCAATAAGCATTTTCATGTTAATTCTTCCCATAGATCAGTTCAAATCAAGAGAATGTGGAGCAGACGACGTCTTGAGCAAGTTTTCTTTCATTATCTCCTCATCTTGGGAGTGAGTCAGGTGTGATGAATTGGTGATTCAGCCGACCCGGGTCGGACGGGAAGAAGTCGGATGAGGGAGAGGTGTAAAGGACATTTATAGTTGATCAGTTCTCGGGCCTTCTGAGGACCCGTTGACTGATTATCCGGGCATTGTCATTTTGAGTATTATGCAATGGGGGACATCAAAGTGTGCCAATGAGTCTTGGAATGAGCGTGATGGGAACGGTGAAGATGAGACCAGTTTGGAGGTTCCTTAGTGTGTCATGGGGTCCCAAGATCTCGAGGGGCAAGGGAGCTGTGTCCGGGTAAAAGGCCAAAAACCTGATCAAGGAGGGTCAACAAACTGCATCTTAAAAACCTTAGTACGAAGACTCTTTAGGTTTAGTTGCTCTTTGAGCTTGGCCAGATTCACTCCTCCTTCCGTGTGTTTCCCTCAACCAGGTAAAGTCCACGATTTGACCTGAGGTCCGCTCTGCCGTGTGAGGTCCCGGGTTCCCCCTCGCCCCCGTCTCCCTCCGCCCCATCCCTCCCGGTCGAACTGGGCGGGCGGTGAGTATTTTTTATTGCCCTGTGCCACCCGCCCGGTTTATGGCCACCAGGGCAACCAGAGCCGCCTGGTAAGATTCGGTTCGGTTCGGATTGAGTTTGGGATAGGACGGGAGTGGAGGTGTGTGGTCGCCCGCGGAGGTTGAATGACCCGAAATGTACCAACAGTTTTAAATGATTCCTCATGAATGGGGAACCGGTCCACTAGAACCGGTTCTGTTTGTTCCTCCAACATCACCCTGACCTGACCTTTTAAGCCGCGTCCACTTCCAGACCCATATTTCAACCTGCATTCCCCTCTTGCAGGAAGATGCGTTTGGTCGTCCTCATCGCGGTCCTCGTGGCCGCCGCCTACGCCGCCCCCGTCGTCGAAGAATCGCCCTCCGCCGCGTCCGGCGAAGTTACCACAATCGTGAGCCCCGTGGAGGACTCCAAGAAGCCCAATGTAGAAATCGTGGTCGTGGACGTGGGGAACGAGGTCAGCGTGACGGAAGTCCCCGAAGAGGTGACGACAATTGTGCCAGGTACGGAACCCCTATAATCAAACTCCTCCTGTGTTCTCGCATCGCCCCTCATCTTTGGCTGTTGTGGATAGTGGAGGGGTCGCGCCAGGCCCGGCAGCAGGAGGGTGACGAGGAGGAGGCCGAAGAGGCCGACGATGACGACGACGACGAAGAGGAGGAGGAGGAAGAGGAGGAAGAGGAAGAGGCCGGACGAAAGGAGGTGAAGGCCGGGAAAGTTGGTGGGAAGAAGACCGTGAAGGAGGAGAAGCCGGTGCCGGTGTTGGACGGCGGCGTTGAGGACGACGAGGCCGAGGACCTTGGGTTCGGCGAGGAGAAGAAGCCGAGCTCGGACGAGAAGGAGTCCACCGAGGACCAGGAGGACGAGAAGAGCGAGGAGGAGAAGAAGGAAGACCCGGAGGAGGAGGAGGACGAAGAGAGCCAGGAGGACGAGGAGGAAGATCGCGACGATCCGTCTGGTAAGAACTCCTTTGCCCCGCTCTCATCACACCCCTTTCCAAGGCAGGTTTAAAGTGGAGTTCCACCGGGGGCAGTCTGGTTCTCGTTGATGTGGGCCAAGTGGGGCCCAAAGTGGGCCGCCCCACCCTCTCGCCCTTTGGCACCCTGCTCCCCCCTAAAAAGAAACTCCCCCTCAATCCGCGAGACCCTGCGGTCGTTGACCCAAAGGAGAAGGACTTCCAGGACGCGGACTTTGAGAACCAAAAGTACAAAGTGGTGAAGAAGCCGCCGCCCACCAAGGGCCAGGAGAAGGGCGAGGTTTTGAAGGTGGCCAAGAAGCCCGGGCCGCCGGGGAAGAAAGACACGGGCACGGTGTTCAACGAAATCGCCGGGCTCTTCATCGAGCTCATCGACGCCACGCGGAAGGAAACGAGCGACGTACGGACGTTGGAGCGAGACGCCGTTCTGGGCATTGAGGAATTTGACGAGAACCAGACGCTCGAACTCGACGACGACTAACCCTTGCTCTCTGTACCCGCCCCCGCACCGTTCTGTTAATAAAGGTCTCACCTGTAACTGACGTTCATTCTCTCAGGTTCATCTGGCCTTGTTGCCGAGCCCATCTCGAGTGAGCGCGGGGATGTAGATGAAGCTCCAAGTGCACCCGCAGTTCAAAACGAAGTGGAAACGCCGCTCGCCGTCGCCGTCGTCCAGCCGGTCGAGGACGAGGCCGAGCCCCCTGGTACGCCCCTCTCCGCCCGACCCCTCTCACCCACTCTTTTAGCGAGCCCCGTGGTGGAGGAGACTTCCGCCTCGGCCCCCGAACCCGCCGTGGCCCCCAAGAAGGACGGAGGGTCCAAGGGGAAGAAGAAGGAGGAGCAGGACGACGACGACGAGGAGGATGAGGACGAGGACGAGGAAGAAGAAGAAGAGGAGGAGGAGGAGGCCCGATCTGACAAGGTCCAATCCCGGGCAGTTTACGGCGCCAACGAACCCGGCGTCCTCTACTACTACCCCTACCCCCAGAGCCCTGTTCAGGAATGACGAGACTTGTGACATGACGACCAGACTTAAATTATTAGCCCTATTTATTCACGCGGATCGTCCATCGGAGAATCAATAAAGAGAGTTCATGTTCATTCAACCACGCATTTGTAAATAGAGAAGTCATCATCATATCATTCAATAAACCTTCCTCCATTTGTGACACTATCACAGTCATTCAACACATTGGCTCATTGCCTTTATTGATCTCACATTTACATTCATCATCATCATCAAAATGCGCACATGAAATATCTCAAATGAATAAATTGACAAGTTTCAACTAAAATCATTTCCCGACAAATTCACTATTTTATTTTCATCTAACATTCGACTAACAAATTACAGCGAGAATTTGTACACCGTGTTGTATTGACACATCACAAGGATTGACGGATTTTTTAATACATTTAATAGTTATGTAACATTAATATTCTACTATTAACTATCTTTTATAGCATTTGATATGTGTCGTGTATTTTATCGTAATTTCCCCCAAAACTTCCGAGTTTAGTTTTGACATTGTAATGGTCATGTCAAGTGTCAATCATATTCAATATATTTATATTATAATTTAAATAAATATATTAAAATATGACAATAAATTATGCATATTTTCATATATCTATGAAACTATAATATATATACATATATTTAATTATATAACTACTTGTAATATATAATAATATATTTTTATTTATATCTAATGATATGTTTGTATTATTTGATTCACGAACAAAATTCACGATAAAAATTAGTGTTTCTCAAAACAAGTCTATTAATCCGCATCGTTTTTAAATAGAGTACGTTTCCCCTTACTTTAACTCCTCATTTACTCTCCTTACGTCAAATAATGAAGAGCTTATCATCTTGTCTTATATGGGTGCATTGTGTATATATTTACATAAATACATACTTTTATGTAAACAAGTATGTGATACATTAAAACTCAAGAAATTGGCAAATTATTGCATAAAGCTTCATTATAACACTCAATTTTAAAATTTTACTCACATGCAAACAATTAAATTTTGAATGTGTTTATATGTTAAGGAAAGGATGATTGGTGGTTCGTTGTGTATAAAGCGAAAAAAATCAATTAGGCAAATTTTCAAAATAATGGAATGCTTCTACTTTATTAACTACTTTTCCATCTTTGTATTAATAACCACATATTATGAACATTTACACATTTCCTAAAAGTTAGTCTGGACAATTTTAAACACACATAGTAAATATTTGAACTAAAAGTTAATGACAGATTAAGTATTCTTAGAAGGGATCATTTATATTTAAAATTCCTTATCGAAATTTCCACAATAATTTAGGACATGAAATGGCCAAATTAATTTAAATTTGATTATTCAATTTTTCTAAGTCTAAATCTTTGGTTAAGCACTTTGATTTCTCAATTATGTAATAAATGTATTATATGGAATACACACGAGTTTGAGTGTGCATACCGTTAAGATAGCCTTTTAAATTGTAATTCAATTAATTTATAGTACCAAGAAACTTAAAAACAAAATATTCTCAGGTTTAAATTAACACAATTAATAAGTAACCCGCAACGAATCACAACCAATTGAACAAATAGAAATTGGCAAGTAAATTGAAGAATACCGACCTTACGAATAAAAGCACCTTAATAAGTTAATTTATAATGACATAAATGATAATAATTAAATTATCTACAACACACAACAATATAACAATTAATAGAATAGAACTAAAAATTAAACAACAAACTTTATTCCTTTAAATTCCTAAATTAAACTTCTATTGTAATATACTTATATCATTAGTTATAAGAAGCACATAATTCATATCATGACTTTTTTAATATTAACTATAATTTAAATATGTATGAGCACCATAGAAGGATCTTATAAATTATAGTTTTATGTAAATGGAGGAAGTATTCTATGTACTTAGGTATTTCCTATACAAGTACTAAATGTATATTTGTTTAAATCAGTCTACTTCTATTAAAAATAATGAAGATTATAGTCAATGAATAAACCCCAAATTGGAACAATTTTCTCTAGAAAAATATAATTATGTAGTTATTTTTTAATTGTCACTAATTTTTACATTTTAAATAAACTATTCAGTTTCATTATTTTTTTTTGAATATATTATCTAATCTAAAGATAACTATAAATTAGTAAATTAGCTCGATTCTACCAAAATATCATGATTGAGGATAACTGGAAAGATGTAAATAAATGCTATTTAAGAAAGCTCTAAATATCTAATTAACTAGTTAACAATAAGTTTTACGCAACATATAATATTTATTTGCTCATACTCATTAATAAGTATTTTATAGACAAAATGATCAATTTTTGCTTTGAGCAATAAAGTGATTATTTCTTCTCGTCCAATAGTCATTTGCATCCAATTTAAATCTAATGAACCCAATTCCTCAAATATTTTAACTAATATTACTAATATTGCACTAATGACTTTAATGGAAGTTTGTTTAATCTTGTATTTGAAATGCAATATGCAATTATTATATTGCCAATATAACTAATAATATTACATAATATATATTTATGTTTGAGGTATTTATAACACATATCAGTATAGCTTGTGAATTCAACTTCTGATTTAGATTTATAGTTGTAAATTGAGATTTTAATAATTTTTTAAATATCCACCTGTAGCACCTTTAAGAAATCCCCGATTAATCCTGATTAGCCTATTTACCTTCAAACAAAATATAATTGACCACATATTGGTAGAATATATAGATTCTCGAGTAATACACGCACGATGAACATCGCAAACAAATAAGTACAACGAAGGAAATGGCAAAATGGCTGGCACAAAAAGTTGAAATTAAAAGTAAGCAAAAAAAGATAATTTTGAACAATTTTTCAATAAATTGATATTTTAAGATCTGGTGAGCAAATTTTCCATTTGCCTTCAAATTCTATTGAGATCTTTCAAACCCTACCAAATTCGCATTTAAGATTCTCAATCGAGCCAACATGGCTTTTAATTCCATTAATATAAATTGAATAATTACTAACTTCATTCTCAAAAAATACCAATATTAAAATATCTAATTGGTTTTTGAATAGTTTTTATAATTTAAACTATAGATTTGATTTTGTAAATAAATCATAAAATGTATCATAATGTCATGTATGTATTAGTTGGACATGGAAGAAAGAAATAGTTGTTTATAAGGATGTGGATTTATAATTAACTCCTACTTCACATCAATCATGCGTCAATTGTTTCCATCTGAGATTACACGAATTAAGAATACGAGATGTACTAAAATCAACTTCCAACCCTCCTCACTTCCAAATGGTGTTGAAGAGGTCCATGAAGGAGTCGTAAATCATGAAAGTGATCGCGACGTCCAGACACACACGACTCAGACGAGGAACTGTTCCTTTGTAGAAGCTGAAATAAGAAACAGATTATGTAATACTATATACAAAAAGCGATACAAAAACCAAATAAATATAAAAATATTTAAGGGATTGATTTGAATGATTAATTTGCCAAATTTGAAGATTCTTACGCCTTAGCTCCTTCGTTTCTCCAAATTTGAACGAAGCAGTCAGCCGTGTTTTTATACTTAGACGCTTCGAGTCCCTGAAATTCCAAAAGTTAAGAAAATTAACTATATTGTTAAATAAATATTAATTTATGTTATTATAAGATATATTTACTAATTAGTAATATTCAAAATTACCTGCATACGAGTTTTGACCACATCGACGGGAGTATTACCAAACACCGAAGCAGCCCCGGCAATTGCACCAAAAGTTCCGACAAGAAGTTTGGGAACAGGTTTAGTATTGTCTCCTCCTCGATACATGTCCTTGAGTGTTTCCATCGTGTAGAAACGAATTGCTTGATTGCTCCCTTGCTTGATAATGGTCGCGGAGAGTCCTTGGTAAGTCCCACGAATTCCTTAATTACAGAAACAAATTTTAATTGGGGATTTAAAACAGAAAAATCAAATTACATAATACTTATATACAAAAATGATCAGTATAAAATAAAGTATAAAAACTATTTACTCACCATCGGTTCGAATGATTTCTCGAACCCCGTGAAAGAAGCCTTTGAATTTTGGATTTGCCGATCGTTGATCATTAATGAATTTCACTTTAATTGTCTCCATCGGAGTGACGGCGAAAATTGCTTCACAGACTCCAGCGCCAAGACCGCAAATCATTCGCTGAACTCCTGAGAGATTTCCATTCGCATCCACACTTCGTTTCTTAAACTCCTCAAATGCACCAAATCTACGAAATTTAAATTTTAGTCAAATTGTTCTCACAGAGGCAATAAAATTCAATTTTATATTATATGCGAAAAAACTTCTAAAATGGTTAAGATTAGTTTTAGTAATTATAATTAAATAATAGGCAAATTAACAAATTAATCACCTGACTGCTGACTTGGGAATAGAACCATAAAGAAGGACGCTGAGTCCTCGATAAAGACCGAAAAATCCATGACTCTTCACAGTCTTTTTGACGCAATCGGAAATTCCGGTGTATTGTTTCGATTTTCCGCTCTTTTCGTCGAGTTGAAGCTGAGTCTTCACATACTCCGTTGGGAAAGTAATGCAAATCTCAATGCCACCAGTAATTCCTCCTGAAACAGGAATAAAATATTCAATGAATAAATTTGAATTGTGTTCCAATTAATAGTTTTATTATTAGTCAATATTATGGAAATATCAGGATCATTCTCGGCCAATTTTTATCTCTCTTTAAATACCATTTACAAATAATTAAATCATTCTGAATTTAAAACGACTCAAAATTACATTTAATTCCAACATAGGCATTCTCTAACGAATGATTCTTATCGTTAATCTTGAATCTCGAAACAAGTTTTTAAATACAAATATATTAAAACATACAGAGATACATTTGTATACACAGGTATTACAGAAAGCGCGAATACTATTCAATCTCCTTTAATAAAAAATTGGTCAATGATAAAAGGTCTCCAAGTCTATCTTAATCTGGTGCAATAAAATTTAATGGTTCACGTCATCTTCGTTGGTTGTATAATTATTATTACACAATGCATGTGGTCTGGATGGCTCCTTCTCCACGACCAACATTCAATTCACCAACGATGGCAAAAACCAAAATGAGGGAATTCGGATGTTGAAAATAATATTAAAAACATCTCACCTGCTACAACACCTTTGAGCCCAGTATTGCTCCCACCAGCCGCGGCGGCCGCAGAATTCTTGCTCATCCAAGGTCTTGTAAAAAAGGGATTCCTGTATCGGCCGCCCTCCATCTTTTCACAGCTTCTACATTTAATAATTCAATTTTTCAAAATTATCTCCATCCACCATTGAAGGTTAGTCATGAAAATTAGTGAACAGGAAGGGGCCTTAACTAATTAATATAAAATTTAATTTTACCTTTAACTTTTGAAGCAGAAGAAGAAAATGTGTGGATTTGAGATGGAGCTCCAATGGGCGACTTCCTCTCCTGCTCCGTTCCGATCGAATGAATGAATGATCAAAAGTCTCAACTTTTCCCTTTCTCTACCAAAGCTAAATACTGAAATGGAAAAGCGTACCGATACAAAACTTTGAAGTTTTCTAAATCTCCAATCTCCAATTGTTCCTAAATTGTCAAATTGTTTAATTGTACACCCTGAGTCGGTTAAACGTTTATTGCTAGTTTTTTTTAAATTAAAATTCTGAGAATGTTATAAAGCAATGGTGTTTTTAATTGGTCTTTTAATTGTTTTGGTCCTTGTGTGGCTATTTAAGAACCTCTACCTTAAAGCCCTTACCAAACATGGAACTGGGAAGAAAGGTATTGAGGGACGCCGGCTTCTTCTCGTCATCGCCCATCCCGATGACGAGTGTTTGTTTTTCGGCCCGCTGATTCTCTCGTTCCTCTCTGTTGCTGGACGGACCCTCCACATCCTTTGCCTCTCCCATGGGAACTTCAGGGGCGAGGGGCCTGTGAGGAAAAATGAGCTTTGGGCGGCCGCCGGGACCCTTGGCGTCCAGGCCGCCTCCATCACCCTCATCAAACACGACCATCTCCCAGATGACCCCCGTCGCTTTTGGCCAGTCGAGCTCCTCACCAAGACCGTCCTCTCCCATGTCCACACATACTCCATCGACACGGTGAGATCTTAGGCATTCGGGGTAGAAATTGATTCGTTTAACTCCCTAATAGGTCGTGACCTTCGACGAGGGCGGGGTGAGTGGACACTCGAACCACAGGGCGATCAACCGTGCCGTCTCGGAGCTGTGCCGCCGCGGGGATTTGCCGCCAAGTGAGGATTCTTACCTGGAAAGCAGAAAATGATTCTCTTCCAGGCTGCCGTGTCTTCGAGCTCGAGTCCGTCAACGTCTTCCGGAAGTACTTCCTCTACTACATTGACCTCCCGCTGGCCCTCATCGGGGATTTCATCGCATTGGCTAATCCAGACCAGCAGCGCATCATTTGGGTAAAAAACTAATCTTTTCCCAACAACTTCCTGCCAAATTATATCATTCGTTTCATTACCCTTATATAATTAAATTATTCGCCCCTTGAACCAAGGGCCTTGACCCCCCACACAGAGAGCCCTGTATATACAAAATGAATTTCGTTATTTCCTCTGCAGCAAGCAATGGAGTGCCACGTGTCGCAGCTCGTTTGGTTCCGTCGTCTCTACTGTACCTTTTCCCGATACATGGCACTCAATACATTCAGACAACTCCCAGTTACCAGCCGTCGCAAAAGAGAAAAGGATAAATGACTTCAGAATTAAGAATGCAAAATATTGTTCAGAGAATAAAAGTAATGACAAGTTTTTTTAATAATACCTAAAATAATATCGAGTGTTGTTATTTATTCTTGGGTTGGTTGGAACGTGAATTTTCACTCCGTCGCTTTTATCGACAATGGCATCGCATCCTATCATTTAAATCGCGCTATCATATTGTTCTGACAGATGCAGTACATTACCTCTTTTTCCTTTTTTCCAACTTCCACGACAGGTCGACAGACGGATAATTAATCAAAGGACAAATATCTTCTTAAGAAGTGCATGTCAGCACTGACCAACATTTCCTGGAGGTAAGTTCCGAAATGTTCATCCTATTACGTGACTTGATATTAGAAGATTTGTCCACAAGGAATGAGAAATTCTATTGGTGTCTCAAAGTCTCGATGCTCGTCTTGTGTCAAATTCATATCCAGCGAGGGAGAAGGGCCAGGAAATGAGCGAAATGATCAGACAAATCAAATAAACAAATGAAATTAATATAAACAATAGAAATAAAATTTTTATAGAAATGATTGGGAGAATGGAAAATATTATTTTAGGAGCTTCAATGTTTTGATTCGAATAGTTATTGTTTTTTTAAATCCTCAACTCTGTCCTTTTAGATATCAGCTATCAGACAATCGTCATCTCGAGAGTTTAAGCTTTTACACAATATACACGTTTTTCAGTTCTTTCACCATTTTAAGACACTAACACTAATAATAAGCTTAAGATAAGTATAGTAGATCAATTTATTCTAACAAAAATCATTATTCGTTCATTTATGAGTTTATGAAAATTAATTAAAAATATTCGTGTACTTAAGCGGAATAAGTTGAAGAAGAACGATATTTACATGTCCAACGTATTTATTTTACTTTTCATCGCAGACAATTTGTGCACCAAAGGTGTGGAGGTTACTTTTGTGAATTTCCTGGTTTGTTTAAGACCCTCGCTGAGCCGCGCCATTCTCCGGGTTGACTTGGGCAAAGAAATCCTTGCTCTCCTCGGTCGTCGGCTTGATGGTCTTCTGACCCGGCTTCCACCCAGCAGGGCAAACTGAACAAATATAATACATTTACTGGATAAAATTAATACATTTACTAATTTAACTCATCTCCAAAGATTTTAAATTTAGAGTTTTTATTAAATTATAAATAATTATTATATTACTATTTGCACAATATACTCCAGGTATTCATGTAAGTCTGTATAATATTAATTGATAATGTTCCATACCTTCGCCGTGCTTGTCAGTAAACTGGAAGGCTTGAACAAGCCTCAGCGTCTCTTCCACCGACCGTCCAACGGGGAGATCATTGATCGTCATCTGTCGAAGATTCCCCTTTCCGTCGATGATGAACAGCCCGCGGAAGGCAATGCCTTCGTCCTCCTACAATTCAGTACACATTGACTATTTGATCAATTATTGATCCAACCCTTTACTTTGTACACGCCGTACTTCTTCGCGATTTCTCCAGTTTTGTCAGAGAGCAATGGGATGTTCATTGGCCCCAATCCACCCTGTTTGCGCGGAGTGCTCACCCTAATAAAATTAGTTATTTAACAAAATCATTTTTTATCAAAATGTTCCAACATATTTGCCTGTATATTTGCTTATGTGGGTCAATTACAAAATAAAAATTACCAAGCAAAGTGGGAGAAATGAGAATCAGTCGACGCCGCAATGACCTCACAGTTAATCTCGCGGAATACGTCGGCCTTCTCAGAAAACGCAATGATTTCCGTGGGGCACACGAAAGTACTAAAATTAAATCCAATTAGTTCAAATTGTTTATTTTAAATAGAAATGTTTTAAAACGTTTGAACTTACAAGTCGAGTGGGTAGAAGAAGAACACGACATATTTGCCGAGATAATCGGAGAGGGCAATTTCCTTAAACTCCCCATCCACGAGAGCCGTGCCCCGGAAGTTCGGGGCCGGCTTGGTAATCTGCAACTCACCAAAAGACATCTCTTCTTTCAACTCACTTCGTCCTAAAAACAACCAAAAGACAATTTTAATAAAATATTAAAATCCCGAAAACGTATTATACTACCAATGCCAAGGGTCTCAAATCTCTCGGTCGGTTGTTGTACAATGATGGGGGTAAGTGCGTGACCTCCGCCGCAACACCCCTGACCCATACACACCTATTCCGACAATTCCTCCAAATTTCCTCAACAGTTCCAATAACGATGTTTCCCAATGTTGTGTTAAAAAGCTACTGAGAGCGTGTGGAAGGTGAAAGGCCGTTTTTATTTCAACAACTCCATCAACAATTCCCACATCATTAATTTCCCAAGGCTCGGGGTATTTGATGTAGGTGGGCCGGGAATGTCATGCGACCAAGACATCCAACCATCAACTTTATTACAACCATCTTTATAATCGGGCTATAACCCTAGGACTATAGGAAGCTATAACATAGATAATAACAAATGACAATTTTCCATTATGACTATTGCAAAACCTCCACCTCTATTAATATCAAATTGGACAATGTTGGGCATTATGTCTGGATGTCAATAATCCTCAATTATTCATTGTGCTTTATATCTCATTATATTTGCAATAGTTTCCCATGTTCCATTCCTTTTATCCGTTCCAGTGCATTGGACATGGTGAATAATTAAATTGAGGATGTAGCCGTTTGATGTCCAAAGATGCGATGGGGAAAATGATGATACACATCAAATAAATATGTCTATTGAGAGAGGAAGGTCGCATTTCGCCCAAGAGGAAGGAGAGAAAATTGGCGAGTAATTGAAATGTTTGCGTGTGGGGCTGATGGGGAAAACTAACAATTTGCCTTTTTTTATTATCCCAATGAAAAACCTTTGTTGGATACGCGAGAGACAAATAGAGAGATCAGGACCGGCTTGGGTAATATTTACAACTTAAATTACCAATTAAGCGTCTTTTTCAAACAAGGATAATTATTGACATTTGTCATTATCATGAATCATTTACCTGCCATTAAAATATTTAACCATTTAAATAACAATTTTAAATAATAATTTAAATGGTTGTTTAAAATACCATTTATAAGAGTACCAAAGACAAAGATAATTGTGAATGGTTTAAATAAGTGTAGAACTGAATGAGTCAAGACATAACGCGTGAGATTTTTTGAGGAAGGAATTAGTGAAATCATAAATCAGAGAAATGGTAAATGCGTAATGCGTCGTTAGATTGATTCAACTTATTTACGACCTTGTTCCTCTCACGTCATGGTTTTCCGGGAAGAGGAATGGTGGGTCATGTCAACGGAGCATGTGCCTTCAAGGAGGATAAGTTAATGAAATTAGGACTCCGAACCGGCGTTTAACGGCCCTCCCGGGACATTTAGAGGGATATTGATGGAGATGCGGTAATAAGGAAATGAAATATTCCAATCCAAACTCAATGCGAATGAGTGAAAAAAAAACGAACGACGGAGAGGAAAATTTGGACAAATTACGTCACGCCTCCGCACTTATAAAATATCAATAAATTGAAATATAATCAAAATGCGATCAATTGAGGGTTAATGGCAATTTCTACTCAATCATGGGATGGCGAGGGTGAGGACATTTTGGCCAAACCACCATTAAAGTTTAATTACAATTAATTAACTTACCTTAAAGAGAGATGTTGACGGTGTAAGAGTCGAGAGCGAGTTGAGCGAACCAAGTCAATTGCCGGGACTCTCCCACCCGCCCCCTTCCCCGTCCCCGATTAACACGGGGAACATTTTCGGGGGAAAACCGAACTCGTTCAATCCAAACACCCAAAGACCAAAACATGTTTTTTTATTTAACACGCGATGTATATTGAACCAAATAAGGGATTTTATTTGTCCAGGAAATCTAAACGTTTCTTTCCACTAATATAATATAGAGTAAATATCAAGGATTGCTTAAATCTAACTAACATTAAGCCAACGTAATGTTGAATTGCAATCGTATCAATTGTAATTATTCCTATTAATTAAATACATATTTACTAATTACTCTATTTACTAATTAATTAAATATTATTATTATTATTTTATATTACAATGTTGAAAACACAACCAAAGAAAAACTCTTTATTATTTGATTGGTTTATTTAAAAGTGAAATTGTTTTTTTATGAATTGAATGAATAATATTAATAAAATTAATAATCTGATCATTAAGTGAATTTTGTAAAAATATTTTGCATATTTATCTGTAACATACATATGAGTTCATAACCATTTCATCATTTCATATATAAAATATAATAGATGTTTCCTTTTCAATTTTGTCAATTGACATAATGTAATGTAATAGTTCTTAAGGTACATATTGGTGCATGTTTATAAGTTGTTACAATTGGCGATGTTGAGCGTTTAAAAATACTTAGTTAAGTTAAGATATTGGTGATTCGCATGCAATTACCTATGCATTCAGGTATACTTATACATATAATATAAGATATATTTAATTATTAAATTAAATATTTATTAATTCTATAACTACAACGTGTAGTTATAAATTGTATAAATGTAGCTGCATATAAATATTATGCAATACGTTCATATACTTATATAGTATATGTAATAGTAGTCGTTATATGTGTATAAGAATTTAAGTATTTACAGTATTTGTATTTTACATTTAAAAAGAATAAATTTCTGGAGTCTTTCACACCATGAATGAAGCTCTTTTCACATTCTGGACCTCAGTTTGGTCGGAGTGAGTAAAAAGTTTTTAAGACATGAAGCAGATCGCCGGGTTGTTTGAAAGGGATTGAAAGGAAGTGGAGGGTCGAGGGATGTAATTGATTCCCGATAAAAAGAATCTCTTCATTTACATCCCAAGGGATTCCAAATGAGATTCAATTCTTCCCATTTCCCATCCCATGGGAATCTCGGAGATTTGTTGCGAACCACGCGAGCCATGTGAATGGGAGAATTGGACGTGTGTGATGATTGAAATGTGTCTTGAATGGATTCATTGCCCGCATCGGACCATATGGATATTATTAAGAGGGCCCTGCAGAGGAAATCTTCATTGGTAACTATTTCATCATTTCTCTCTAATGGATCTCTATAGAGATCCTTCCATGGGAGATTTCTTAACTTCCCAACAGACCCTTTTTTCTTTCACTTCTGGGCCAATCCAATGTTATGGGTTTCTCCGCTTCTTTTCATCTTACATATAACTCCCTATATAATCCTGTAGCGTACAAAGTATGAATCTACAGGAGCGGAAATTTCCAACCTCCCTCTCTAAAAAATGAATGGGGGACAATTAGGGCGGAAAAGATCTCCTTTAATTCTTCTTTTAATCACACAACTCATAGACCCATCAGGAGAGATAATATGAGCTATGATAAATGCATGGTGTAAACGAAGAATGGGTGAAATGGAAGGAAAAGAAGACCATTAGGAAAACGGAAATTTCCTTTGGAACAGGAAGAATAATTTTAGAAGGAAATGAATGGGATTTTAAAGAAAGTTGAAGCTTTCCACTTCAAACTCCTCATGAATTCACGATGAAAAGGAAATCCCACAATTTCTTAAAAAACTCCTCACATGGGAGAAATTAAAAACGTGGAAAAAGTTAACCCAAATGAGCCAAACTTTCAAAGTGATCAAAAGGTAAACGTCTTCTTTTGAAGTCTTCAAATCCCTTAAATTAAACCATCAATTGAATAAATATGCCAAATATTGTTCAAACACTCAAAACCGCAATGCTTTTATTATTCCACATAATAAATAATACAATTAGCTACTCTAATATAATAATATACATACATAAGACTATTCTTACACATTATAACGTACCATGTTTCAAAACAAAGGAAACAAACGTAATTTATATGCCGATGGTGACAGTAATTTATGACGAATGTAATTTATACACTTTGTAGATTTCAACAAGACCATTATTACTCTTAATAACTTTACCTTTGCATACATCCGTATATTTGTATTTACATTCCATGGTTGGATTTCTTAAATTCGCATGTAATGTTTTTTAATTATTTATATGGAATTAGTTTTATTTATAAAATATATTAGACGAGTTAGATAGAAAAGTTCAAGTGGCCCTTTGTATTTAATAATGACGTTTGAATTAAAGGAAACTTTCTTTCTCTGGAGTCAATGGAATAGACGTCAATTGAAAAAGTATGGTGCTCGTATGGCATATGTATGGATATAGGTATATGGTACTTGTATGGTGTATTGTATGATATATTGTATGGTTTATTTTTTTGTATTCTCCCCATGAGTTGGCTACTTTCTCCCAAACTTTGTTCTCAGTGGACAATGGGTTTATTTCAAGAGGGTCTTCCGAAGGGCATCCCCCGTGTGTTTTCTAAGCCCTAATTCAATTTCCCATCACAATCCCCCTCCTTGGATAATTTGTTAATTCCTCTGAACTTGGGCAAACGGGAGATTCGATTATGACTCCCGCAAACTCTCCTCTGATTTCCCTTTTCCGAGGCTAATGACGCGGGAGGGAAAACGACCAGTAAACGTTTACAAACTCCCTCAAAGTCAATAGAAGATAAAGTTCAATTTTATAAACTTTTTAATAAAATTCATTCAATTACATTCAACATTTAAAATCAAATTTTAACTTGTTCAAAACCTACAAACTTTAATGTACATTTTAATATTCAAACACTTCCTCCAAAATCCTATACATTAACAACAGGTAAGTAATATAAATACATTAAATATTGATCATTGAAATTAATTTGGAATCATGCAATATTGAAATTTTCAAAGCTTCAAAGATAAATCATTGAAATATAAATAAAGCTGAAACATCCTATAAATAGTAAATTGCTACATTACACACCATACACAATGTTGCATAAATGAAGTATATCGTCATTGGCCGAAAGATATCCCGGGACATCTTTAAATTTTTCGACCCTTACCCCCGGATATCTTTCGGGCCCCGGATATCTTAAAATAAATTTACAAAAACGGAATAAAAATTCCCTTTTCTCCTCCAGAAGTACCAAGCTTTTTGCCCATATTGTTAATTAAAATGATATGCAATTCGATTTAAACGACATTTTTAAATGTTCTATTTTAATTTTAATGTAAAATCAACAGTAAATTCCTTTTTGGGCATTTTAAATATAAATATTTAAAGGAAAATGTGTACTATACGTTGTATATTATGTGCTTTTGCTATTAACATACAATATGTACCCGGGTACCCGGACATCTTTTGGGACCCGAATATCTTTAAATAAAATTGCTTCACCCCCCGGATATCTTTCGGACCCGGATATCTTTCGAGCCCCGGATATCTTTCGACCAATGACGGTATAATTATAGGTAGGCTTACAATTTAACTTTTTGTTTGATAATAAGTTTCCAATATTCTGTATGTAAATAAATGTAATTAATAATTAAATAATTGTTCTTAGTTTTCCATTTATTTGTTGAAGAAAATGGATAATTGTTTTTGAGTTCACTCCACATAGACGTCGAGGATGAAGAGGGAAATGTTCCAGTAGGCAAAGTTGAAGACGGCAAAAGTTGTAGGGAATAAATAACGCGAGATTCGGTCGATGAGCAGCGCCTTCCGTCTCCGATTCTCGGCCACGTCCACGTTGTTGGGCTCCTTGGGCCCCTCAACTTCGTTCTGGAACTCGAGTCGCGTATCTTCTGGGCCCCCAAACCCCGAGCCGCTCTCCTGCAAAAAAACAACCATTAATGTTCATTAAACTCCCGTTATAAAATCCCTCAGCTACATTTACTCTCCATGTTCATAACTACGGTGGGTTTAAGATATTTATGAACAACACAATTTACTTTAGAGGTCTGTGAGTGTGTGAGTGGGTTAATTAAACTAATTAAATGTAATTGATAAAGGAGGTGTGGATTGTATTTTGAAAAAGTGTGAGTGAAAGGACGGAGTTACATCCGTCCTGTAGCGCCCATCTCGGTAGCACACTCGAACGGTCCGAAGACTTCGTGTTCTGCTTACGCTTTTCTCGTCCGCGAAATCACCCATCAGAATGTTCACAAATGCGTATTCCATTAAACTGAATGATTAAATCAAATATTAAATTAATTTAATAAAGTTTTAAAGTCTTAAAGACATTCCTCATTTACCTTAAGAAGACAAAAATTGTACAAGTTGACATGAAAATGTCTATGGCCTGGAATTAAAAATTTTATTTTCCAATTTCATTAAAAAGTACAAAGTTATTAATTTTAAAAATTTAATATAACATTATTTATGGTTACAATGTGGCTGTGAAGTATTGTTTAGTTCATCCGAGCATATTTTACATATTTTGTAAGAATTAGAATAAGAAGATGTAAATAAATACGTCGTGATGAGAATGAAGTTAAAAGGGAAAGTTTGTAAGTTAATGAATGGATAAAGTTTGTTGATCTTTTAAATCCCTTTCCTCTCCATTTGATGAATTGGGGAGGAAAGTGTGGCTTTAATTAAGCTCAACCCGGATAAAACATTACGACAGGAAATGTTATTTTAACCAGCACCAATTGTCTCATTGTAAAACTTTTCCATTTGAATGGCCAAATGGCCATTTTAAGCTTTCTTCAAATATACTCCTTAAAAGATAAAATTCTCATATAAGGATCAAATGGTTTTATCTGAGGGTAAGAAGTAAATGTATCATTTGTTTATCTTGACTACGACAAGCCTATTATATGTATAAATGTATATGATATCAGGTCATATCTTAAATATATGAGCTGGATCTGAAGGGCAAAAGACATCCATCAGAAATAAAGTAAAAGGGGGCGAGAAGTGGAAAGAGAAAAATTAGAAAGTTTCATTAATTACTTTACAAGAGTGTTTCTCTCCTGTCCAAGAAGGAACAACGTGAGGATAAAAAGGATTTCTCATTAAACCCCTAACGTCCCGGGGAAGAAAGGCCGTTAGTGACAGGACAAAAGGCGGGTTGGTCCTTAATTGAAAAAACATGGGAAACTTGGTTGGATTTCTCCTGTGGGATGAAAAAACCCGGGTGTTTTCTGTATACAAAGAATTGTGGGCGGTAAAGTTGTGATGAGGAAATGGGTTGCAGGAGTCTGGGAGTCAATTTGAGCATAAATCAGTTGCGTGGGACTCTCACACGATGGTGGTTTTCCAAATAATTCCTCTTCCACAATCTTTGGCCCGTAAATTAGATTTAAATCCTGATTCCTCATTTTTCTCAAAAGAAAACTTTTCCTTTCTGAAGGGTCCAAATTTGGAAAGTTTGGCCGGGCTTTTGAAACAAAGGTAAAATTGTGAAGCGTTGGGGCAAAAGTTTTTCCCCGGCATTCCGAGCGTGTAAGAAAAGCCTTTGAAGACAGGTTATAAGATATTTCCCTCCTCTGGCCCATTCAAACCTGATGAATTCCAATGAACCTCACCTTGATATAAGAGACGGGCGGGAGAGACTTCTGAGAATTTGCATGTTGAGTTGAGAGGGTGAGGAGCGAAGTGACGCCGAGAGTCACTGCAAATAAACACTTAACATATTACCAACTTTTTACACTTTTAAATTCCCAACCTCGCGCTGGCACGGCTTCGGGTTTGATCCAAAAAGATATCCAGCTCATAATAACAATCAGGCACGTGGGGACGTAGGTATGGAAGAGATAATAGCCAAGACGACGCTTCAAGACGAAAATCACTTCCCGACACGAAAAATTACCTACATTTTAAAATAATTCCCAAATCTATCAAAACTTATTTCTTTGAACCATTTCCATGAATTTCCGTTCATGGAACTCATGCTCAACTTAAACTCAGTTTAAACAAACCGTATGTAAATGGACCAAACGATTGAAAATGAAAGTTTGGAATCAAAAGTTTAGAAATTGAAATTTGAGTGAAGGAATTTGGTGAAAGTATTAATGTTCGGGACAGGTATTGAATACAATGAAAGAGGATTAATCCGGTTTCTCCTGAATTCCTCTGGCAATGATGTGGAGGGAATGAGTTAAATAAATTAATTTCAATCTCAGCATGGCGCACCGGTGAGGTATGTGGTCGTGCAATCTCCAGTTGAATTGTGGACGAGATCTAACTGGGGAAGTTGGATGTCAGGATTCACGTCCAATGGCAGCTCAGGATCCCACTCGAACACGAGGTCAGCTGTGGTGTGGGAAACTGAAAAACCGCAAATTTTAAATTATTCATTACCTCATTAACCCCGAACAAATGAAAGTGTCGAAGACAAACAAACCTCTGCCAACAAAATATATAAACTTTGAACAAAATTAAATAATTAAATACAAGTTCGAGTTTGATCTGCATACAATATTATTTAATAGTTCCAGATATCAGTGCTAAATATTAATGTATAGATATAAATATGTATTAATATTTCATACTTATGGTTGGAAAGTGTCTTAATGGTATAATGTATAAAGTGTATGGAATTGTGGTTGATAAATGTTAATTATGCCCACAATGGACGGTCCAAGCTATGGGATGATCAACATTAGTAATTCATATCTTGGAGTTTAATTGCATTGGGTCTCAATTAGCCATCCAAATATCTCCAATGCATTCATCCGTAAAACGGAGATAGGGGATTTGTGTTGATCCGGTTCAACTGGGCGTGAAGGTAAATAGGACCTTAAGAAGGTGATTCCGGAGGTTTTGTGTAAACGCGTTTAACGAGTAAATGCTTTATAATTAATGAACTTCCTCGTGGATGTGAATGACATGTGAGTTCTTGAGCCTTTCAAACTTCTACAACTACCGGGAATCTTCCCAATTTAATTAATTGCTTCACCTCGCAGCTCTAATGGGGACTAATAATAATTACTAATGATCCACTTACGGCTCTCAATCTTCATCGTGCACTTTTGGGTGTCGTGGGGGTAAGTTTTGAAATTCATGGCACAAGACAAGACGAGGGTCAATCTGGAAGAGGCCATTTAAACACCATTTAAAATAAACTTGGTTGGAATGAAGTGGGAATTTTTTCACTTACTTGACCATGTAAAGGATCCGACGATCGCCGTAGAGCCAAATGTAATGGTTGGGAATGGTCATATCTTGGAAAGTGACGCTTTTGGCATTTTTGAAAAAAGAATCCGGTCGCCACATGTCTTTGAGCCAGGAAACGGGAAGAAGGCGATAAGACGAGCTCGAAGTGTTCATATTTTGAGGCAGACGAAGACGATTGTCCTTCCAACTCTGACCGAAAAAAACATCCGCTTCGAAAGTCTAACAAAACAAAATTTATCACCTTCAAATAAATATATAAGACATTAATAATGCATACAAATAAAAAATTATACATATGTATTTGTAGAGAGATTTTACTTTTAATATACATATACAATTATACTCTATTTTATAGGTTTGTAATACATTTATTTTATATGAATATAACTACATTATACTATATGTTGTAGATATGGTCTGGGGATATATCTGATAATATAAATCTTACAAGATCTAAATCTATTATTTAATCTTTAATGCATCTTTATTCAAAGTTATAAACTACATATTATTTATAACATGAAGTATATTTCATGTATGTAGATATATTTGTGTATGTAATAAATTAAATTTATATGAGCGTATTAATATGATTTGAAAGGTTGAGTGTTGTAAAGTATATGAAATTTGGAAAGTTACTTAAGATCCGAAATGCGGGAGCTGAACATCCTTTTTTACTCCCCGTTGTGCCCTTCGGTGGTCATTCGCTTTACCCGTCATTTCACTCAACACTTTCACTCCCGGCACTTCGCTCGCTTCATTTTCAATTCACCTCAGTTAATTAATGCTAATCACATTGAGACCCTTCAGATATATCCCTCATCTCCATATTCAAATATCACTTAGGAATATATTCAAATGTATGTATTATCATATTCAAAATTTAACAAATTCCTGTAAATATATTTACACCATATTTTGGCATAATACATAATGTACATAGACTATGTCAGCGATATATTGTATATGTAATTATAGACTATGTCAGCGATATATTGTATATGTAATTATAGACTATGATATTTATATGTCCCACCATATCCTCTCAAATGACACACATGGCGTAATTGTGAAGTCTGAAAATTGTGTTTAATGGAACGGAAAATGAAATGTTTCACGTTTCCTTCTTGTCAAAGGAGAACTCAAATTTAATTGAATCTCTTGGCACTTTTAAAAGGTCAATTAACTCTCGGCCTCTGGCATTTGTTCTCCATGAATTAAAAATGAGGGACTGAATGGTCAACCAACAGCTTTGTTCAAAGATCACTCCATCTTCTAATTAATTCACAAAGGGCCAAATGGCCCATTTCTCCACAAGACAATCAAATTTGTCGGCACGGGTGAATAATTGAAAGAGGAGAAAGTTGAACATCTTGGCGCAAACAGTATGGTTCCTATTTATCCCATTTGAGACATTAAATTATACGAAGTAATTATATGAACTTGATGGCACTTTTGGATTGTTGAAGGAAAAGTTGGAAGCCCTGGGGGGAAATCAATTAAAGATGTCTATAAAAAATGAAAATCCAGGATTGTTCCACTTTGAACCTCCAAGCGGGGGAGTTTTGACCGTTCCAGGAGTTGGTCAAAGGAATCACGTAGAGGCTGCCAGACTTAATCTCAACTCCCATTAACATCCCCATTTACAATTTACCTATATATAAATAGTAAATAGACCAAAGGGTATGTTCCCCTTTTGATATCCAGTATTTATCTCCTTGGAATATATTCCTAGTATGTATAATGCATAAGTAGTGTATACCATTTATTTGTATGGCAACTAACCCTCTTTCCATTACCTTCCTTTATGGAAGAAAACTTTTGAAGTGAAACGCCGTTTTGTTTAAGAATTCTTCTCTCAAACTCAAAGTTCTATCGTTCAATTACACATGAGGCTCAAAGGGCTTCCTCCATAAATTTTACTTCCTCCTAGGGCTTTAATATTTAAAATGAAAGGTGTAAATGATTCATTTGGAGCTTCTTCCAATTTATTTGCAATGTATCAAAGAAAGAAATTAATAATTCAACACTTTACTCCCAAATGTCGAAGGTAGTTAAAGTCAAAGCTCTTTGAACCATCCCAAGACATAATTCTCTTTAATATTTATACAATTTATACTCAAGGCGCAATTTTGGTAAATGTTTTTAAAATGACCCATATTTCTTCTTTAAATATCATACTACATACATACTCTATTTATATGTATATTTACAAATAATAGAAATATGTAGTACATGTGAATTTATTCCTTTGTGTTTAATGTAAAATAAGTGAAAGCATTTATGTTTCCCTTTGAATCAATTTGTACATACCATTGCACTCTCGTCAATCGAATCCAAACTCATGACGGTGACGTGAAACAAAACGACCGTGGCGTTGCCTGTCAATTCAAAAAAACAAAAATTTCATTCATCGTCCCAAATCCTTCCCTTTTCATTCCAAATGCTCAGAGGGAGGAATGGGGAAGAGTCGGATATTAAAAATGGTCCAACTCTTCAAACTAATTAAAGGGATTTCCATGGAGAAGGGCGGAAATTATAAGATGGGTTGTTAAGCTTTCATTATCTTCCGTCTTCAGTCCTTCGGATGAAAAGGATTTAATTCCTAGATCCATTTTGATACTCATAATTACGTATTAGGTATTAGATAAAACATTTCTACCCATATCGCATATCTATTTAGGACCATTTAGTTTTACTTCCATATACCATCATAAATATCTATTGGATTTGTCTCACCATAACTTGGCTCAAATGATATGGTGTATGTACTACATACATAATAGTAACGGTAATTAAGGGTAATATTATACATACGGAAAATTCTATAATATTTACTTTATAAAATTATAGATTTTATAGAATGCAATGGCTTGGGAATATTTTTATATGAAACTGAGAAAATTGAGAAATTTTCACCGTTTTCCTTTGGCGGAGCCATTTTATCGTAAGTTTCATTTTCTGGGAAAATGTCTTCGAGTCTTAATGGAGTTAAAACTCGTGTTGGGTCGTCTTTGTCGGTGATATTTCCCTCGTCTTCTCCACAAACTCCCCACCTGCCAACAAACCCAACATTATTGAATAACCCACAGCTATCAAGATATGATTTAATTATCATCAATGACAATTTGGAATTGTCTGGTAGAAGGATTGGACATGGAAACGTGATATGTTGAAGAAAAAAACTTTTCCTTACCCGATGTGAAGTAAAAGAGGGAGTTGGAGAAGAAGCTGCATTTGCGATCTTTTCATCTCATTCCATCATTTACCGACAAGTTGAAAGGTTTCCTTTGAGGAAAAGCTAAAAGCTTTTTAGTAACAATAAAACTCTAAAATTGACCCCTCAATGCAAATTACGAGAGCAAAGAGAGAAAGTACGGAGAAGTGAAGGAGAAACCAAATTGATTTTACCTTTTTGGAAAAATGGAATTTTTTTTATATATTTTACAAAAATGCTTAGTTCACACTTTTTTACGGCCTTATAAAATGGTTTTTATGATTTTCTTATGAAAAATAACGATTTACATGGGACTTTGAATATTAGGTGAATGATTCCCCGGTTGGCACAAATGTGGACAATTATGATGATGAAAAAGTGTAAAATGAGCTGAGGTTCGTGGAAGATTCCTTGGAAAGCGCAGATTTGTATGAATGAGGGGAAATTGTAAAATTTGAGGATAAATTGATTGAGCGGATCGGAAGAACTTTTTTTCCAAATTCCCCCAAGTGCTTCGATATTTCAATAATGGGGAAGTGTTGAGAGAAAGTTTTGGGACGTGAGGGAAGAAGATGATGGTCGACAGGGGTGTTTGGCAAGACTGAGTGAGCCACAAGTTTGTGAGGGAGGTTTTGTTCCCCGAATTCGGACGCCCCACTCAGAATAACCCGGAGAGCCTCCCGGAGAAGAAGAATGAAAACTCCCACCGAAACTCGTAAATGAAGACTCAACGTAATTCAACCCTTTTCATCAGAAATCACTTGAAATTTAGAAAAACCTATTCAGTTTCAAGGAACTTAATACTTTTGACACGGAAATAAAATCCCTCTCATCACTTACAATACATTCATTGTAAGGAACATATGAGATATGTATGTTTTTATTCCTATATGATTTCTTTACGTTTATTAAATTCGTTAATTAAATACTTTCACACGCATCAAGTCCCAGTTCATTATTTGCTTTTTCATTATATTATTTTCATAACTTTTTCGAATAAATTTTCTTTTCCATAAAACATTGGGCGAAAAGTGAAGTTTTAATAAATCTATTTACCTTTTCTTTTCCAAATATGCCTCAAGTTCCCAAAAGTTAAAAAAATGGAAATTGAACTTTTTGTAATAAAGCTCTCTTCGTTTGTTGTTAAATAAATTTATTAAATTTCCAACTTTCATTTCACTTTCTTCAACTTAATAAAAAATTGCTCTCATATTTCACTTTCATCTCCAATGTGAACTTGGAACAATTCCAGCCTTCTTGTGCGTGCTTGTGTATAAACAAATATTTTTTCCAATATGTAGTAAATGAATACAAATTTGTATATTCTTTCTACATTTAATCAAATCTTGGGATTTCCTAATCAAAGTCGACATTTTTTCCATTTCTTATTACGCTATTCCACCTGAGACAAGGTGTGCCGCCTTGTAATGGAATTATCCTGAAATTGGAATGGAGGCTGAAGGAGAAATCTTCTCCTACATACATTATGCATAAATATAATTATCTATATAAATATAATATAATACATGTATGTATATGTTCCATATTTGTACTATCGGTACAAACAAGCGATATGAGAGTTTTACACACGAACATAAAAATACCATACAAATCCCATGATTCTCCTTGCATGTAGTCAATACTAAAAATCCATTACTTATGCAAAAGCTATCCCTATTTGCGTGAAGGAACTCTAAAGACACGCGAATTTCCCGTCTTTGAACATTTACAAAGGTGCGATAAACCATTTTCAATTCATTCACAAATCAGAGAAATGCCAAACACCTAAGCTCCCTTTTCTGATTTTCGTAATAAAGAAGCTTAAATTTAGTTTACAACTAAAAAGGTTTCCTCATACAAATACTCACCGTTGTACAATATATAAAATGAAGAATATTGGTATCATAAATAGGTATAAGTAACTGTATATCTAACAGTAACAATATGTAAGTATTTATCATGTAATGCTTTATATGTAATGGGTATTTATGTATATGTATAGTATAAATATATTATATTAGTATGTATATAGTAAAAGTATACTTGTATATAGTAAAAATAGTTAAGGATTAGATTTTTATACAAGATGGACTTTTTGAAATACGTGCTTTAGATATACCGATGTAAGATCTAATAATATTTTATGTGGGTACTTGGTATAATATGATAATTCCAAGTTGTATAATGCAGGGTGTTAATATGAAATCTTGGGTGATTTAAGTATTTGAAGGAGTCTAAAATAAATGATCAAGTCAAGGGGGGGTATGGTGATGGGAGTAATTTAGTCCCGCGGATGTTTTCCCGAATCTCCGAAAAGGAGACAATTTGTGTTCGAACGGGCCTTTGAAATCTATTTCCCCATTAAACCCCCCTAATAGACCCCAATGGAGGGCATTTGAGGTCTTTGGAGCGAGAGAGGCATTGAGCACTTGGCCGCCTCCTCAGCCTGAATTATTGACCAAATCCTGTAAATCGGCCATTAGACTGAGGAAGTGCGGGCGGGTGAAAGAGACCCTAATTGGCCACCGAATGAGGCGAGAGAGAAATCATTTATTTAAACCACTCAAACTCACTCTCGACTCAAAGGTGTTGAAACAATAAAGACCAACAAATCAAACCAAATCAACCTTCTTCGTCCCATTCACTAATTCTCATAAAAAATGAATCTTAACAACTTATTTTAAAATTATGATTACCTTAGTTATTCTTCAAAAAATTAAGTGCCCTTTTATAACCTTATAAATTTCAATAAATGGGGACTCAAATTGAGAATCCTATAGTAGCACATGTTAAGTGTAGGTACATGCATTATAACTATGTACTTAAAGATTGGGAGGAGAGATTTAATAAATCACACGGGACAGGTTCGTTTAAAAGTAAAATTTATTTGACAAGTAAGTCATTTAAAAAGTAATTCAATTAACTTTTGATTCTTTTTCTTCCCCAAGAATACGACAAATGAAATGATCAAAGATGATAGGAATTAAATAAATTAGGGAGAATTAAAGCTCATTTATTTAAAAAAAACCCAAGAATTGAATATTAAAGGTAAAAGCCTGTTTTTAAAAACCAAATCATATTAATCCAAAGTAACAAGACGATTAAAGCTCAAAAAGTACACAAATGGGTTATTTTAGCATCCTACTTTTTCTAGAAAAAAACAACGTTAAAAAACTATTTCATAAATAAAACAATGAATATCTACGAATTCAACTAAATAACTAAACATTGATGTTATCACTAAATCTGCTTCTAAATTACAATTCAATTCTTACATTTAAATCTTAATTACACTTAAACTTAGTTACATTTAAAATCTTAATTGCACTTAAAATCCTACACGTGAATTGTCGAGCATTGTCAACTGTGCAATATATTGTAAGTATTAGGGCATACAGTAGTATGTTATTATTAATAACTAAAAAAGTATCATCTTACTAAAAAGTCACTAAAGTGTTTAATTACTAAAAAGGTCCATGTGAGTGAAGTGGAGGAAGGAGGTGAAAAAGGGTTGAGATGAAAAAGAGTCTCTGAAGGATTTTGAAGAGTTGAGAGGTCTCAAAGTTTTTTGTAATTACATGACAAAAGGAAAGGTCCTCTCAAAGGGGACAAAGTTTGAAGTGTTAATTTGGTGTTCAGGTGTAAAGACATCTTTCCAAGGAAGGAGAAATTTAAAGTTGTCACGTCATTTGCCATTTCCCCCCTCAGAAACCACTTTGGCACGGCGTGTGTCAATTCCTTCCAAAACCCCTCAGCATTCGACCAAATGTGGAGAAGGAAACTGTGAGGAGTCATCTGCATAAATAATTAATTCATATCTGGGGAAATAATTGGAAATGTCTACAAAAACCCTCCAAGAAATTCCAAGCTGATTCAAGGTGCAGAGTATATAACTAAACAATTAAAAATCATTAAGGTAGTGAGAAGAGAAATCATTAAAAATCAAGCCTGACAATTTGATAACTATTTATTTTAAAAATTCTCGTGTCCTAATTGGCGAGATTGTTAAAAAGTAAACAATATTCTTATACATTATATTACTTATCATTAAAACATCCTTATTAATCCTTACATATTTCATTTTAATTAAAGCATTTATCATATTAATTAAGCATAGCTCATATTAATTAGTTACTTTCACGTTTCACCTAATTTATGAAATACTGACAACGCAGGTTTCAACACTTAACAAATATATAATTGATGTATGTTCCGGAACTAGCACTTTTTTAGCCAAGGGCACTAAACAGGAAATTCCAATTTTATTCCTTAAACTATTTAACTGTTCTAAAAGTAAGTAATAAGTAAGATATGTATTTAAGATGTAATTAAACTGAATATTATTACCACTAGAGGATTCATTGTATGTCAAAAAAGAATAATTATTTAGTTGTGGTGGTGATTTGATGAATGTTGATTTGGGAAAGGGATGAGGAATGGACGGCGGCCGCCGGCGGACAGCCGATCGTACACACTTCTGAAAATCACTTCTGGCGAGGTCGAGAAGACAGTGGACGGCGGAGAATGTTGAGACGCATTGTCCAACAACCCGCCTTTGGCCCATTCACGCTGTTTGGCCCGATAGAAGAACCAAAAGCTGCACACGATCCCCATTTGCAACAACAATACCGTCACGATCGCCCCAACCACGCTACCCTTTGAACTGCACACGTAACCTTCAGGTCCCCCTGAAAAAAATAATTTATTAAACCCAATTCAAACCGTTCGTTCATTTCAAGAACGAACATTTCAATTCAAGTACAAGGATTTATCTTTCATGCGGATGGTTCAATTCAAATTCGCTCTTTGATGTAAATAATCAAATGGTTGGCCAAATAACAAAGTTTAGAAAAATACAAGAATGACTTAAAAATGTATGATCGGTCCAAGTTTAAAAAAATAATTGAATTCTGTGGAATCTAACGGAAATCGTTTGATAATAAATTTGGTCTTTGAGGGGAAAACCCTTGGGATCCAACATGGAAAATTGGGAAAAGGAGAAGATCGGGATTTGAGAAAGAATGGAGGTAAGAAAAGGTATATATTGTAAATATAAGAAAATCTACATACATATTACTAGTATATAGAGTCATACACTAGTTATTCTTATAAATACAAAAGACGATATATGTAAATATAAGGAATACAAGGAAGGATATTTTTACATATAAAAATGTATATATAATAAATAAAAGGAGCTTAGAAATCTCTCTAAGAAAGGGTTTAAAAGAAATGGGAGTTGAATCAATCTTTGAGTGCCGATAATTGGATGATTAAGGAGATTGAAATGGGTGGAAGTTGACCATTGAGGGTCATCCGATGGCTTTTTCCTTTCACATCATTGATTCACAAGCCACTGGGAAGATTCCTCAAATTCCTTCTTTCATCTCGCCCACAACTCCGCCCAATCACGACTCCCCTCAAGCTACAACAAAGCCCGGGTTCTCCACACAGCTCCCATTTACACATCCAACAACAGCTTTCTTCAGGTCTCTTAATTAACCAAATTTAATTACCATCAGCTCGCAAGTGTAGACTCGAGATTTAATTATAAATAATACGACCCATTGTTCAAAAATTAATAAAATACTTCCCAATTTAATTACTAACAAGAAATTTCCCAAATTAATAAAAATAAATAAATAAAAAGGTGACAATTTTAATAAATTATTAAAATAAATGAGGATTTACTAACTATTAATATTAACAATAATTCCTTAAATTATAAAATATATGAAAGAGGATGAAATAGATGAGATTGTCAAAAGCAGGAAGGGTGTTTGGTCAAGTGTCCATCGAGTGGAAGTTCTTGACACTGGAAAAGTCATCAAGTCACGTCAGGCCCCTCATGGATGAATCAAGTGGACGTAAAAATTGGAAATTTCTGGCCCAGTTGGTCCAAAAACTCCTCATCAAATAAGGGTCTAATTACAATGAAGACTTTGGAGTCAAAAGGAACTCTCCTTTGATCTTCACTGTTAACTTCCCCCAAACTTCGAACCCAAAAGACTTTTCCCACACCATTCACAATTTAAATACAATTTAAATCCCCACATTCTCCCTCAAATCCCTTCCAACCCCAGTTCCTATTAAAACTGGATGATGAATTTATCCCTCATATTTCATAAAAGATCAATTGCTGTTACAAGTTCCTATACCTAGAGCTAATAAATATTATTATCTTGTCTGTCGGAATCTTGACATTTGTATTCCAGTGTAAGAAATAATAAATATTATTTATACCTATGTTTACTGTATATACTACTTGATGTGATTTATTTTTCTACCTATTTACGAATGTTTGAACTCTATATAATTATGTATACCATACATATCTAACATGAAACTCATATAGGATTAATATTAATGTATATAGTTGTATGTATTGAAGTTGTATGATTTGGTAAGTTTTATTTCAATGGTTATCTCCCCCAGTTTGCTTCGTTGGCCCCACACGCCCCAAATGGTAAAAAAACGATTGAAATTGAAGAAAAGTTGTGGAAGCTTCTTGGCGTGTAAGCGGATTCCAAGATGGGCCTCGTTGTCCCTATTGTGTCTCTGCATTGGACCAATTCCCTAAATTATTCTTCAATTCACTAGGAGTGATAAGGAGAAGATCTCAAAAAGTCATTTCCTTTCCTTACACCTCCTTCCACACCACCAACCTCTCAAATTAATAACCAACATAAAATGCACAATTCAAAACAGAATTAAAAATGATGAAGCTGGACGGGAAAAATGGATCCGATCAATTCAGGATTCAGGGATTTCCCTTTCAAAAAAATATAAAAATATGTTTATCCACAATTGATGGGTTTTCTTCAAAGATGAGAAGATCGTCGTGGGAATTTTGAACCCTTCCGATTGAGTTCATAAGAACCGGTGAAGCATGAATCCCTCCATTGTTGGCTACATATTCGGAGTATATCTACAGTAGTACATATACCTGGAAGGAGGTTTGGAGGGATGGATCCGAAAGGGCGGGTGGAGTTGAGCCGTCTGGTCCCCGGTTCCCATGCATCGGTGTTCAACGGAAGATTTGCCTCGTCCGGAGTCCGCACCACGAGCTGTGCCACACAAGAAATATCTCAAAAATGTGAAGTGAACCCTTAGGAGAATTTGAGAGTTGTCAATAAAGAAACTTTACGTTTCCCTCTCTAACTCTGCCAAAGTGCCAGATTCAAAGTTTCCTTCCATAAGGAAAACCATCAACCTTTATATTTATGATTTGATTCAAACTCACAATCTCCTAATTTACCATTCAAATGATAAGGACCGGGAAAGTTGTAAAAAAGATGTTTTGAATAACAAATTTCATCACGCTCCCATTACAAACATACACAATTTCCCAGAGGAGAAAGTTGAACAAAAAAGGAAATCAAAATGTTTCATCGAAATTGAACCCAACCTGTAGTTGTTCAATTTCTATATAGAAATTAATTATAATTTAATTGTTTAATCCCAACCTGTAGTTGTTCAATTTCTTTATAGAAATTAATTGTAATTTAATTGTTTAATCCCAACCGCAAGGTTTCTCCATCTGCCCCTGGCGGTTGGGGGGAATCGGGAGGAAAGGCGGAAATTACTTTTGAGTGAATCGGGAGAGCTCCAGGAAGGTCAGGCATCGGTTTGGCCGTTGTCGTGTCGGCCGGAGAATTCAAACTTCCTCGATGTTCAACTCCGGCTGTCGTACTCGGCCGCATCGTTGTGGCCCCAGTTGTGGTCGTTTCAATCGCGGCTGTCGAAGTTTCAATTGAGGGCAACGCAGTGGCTCTTCCGCCCATTTCTCCTCCTATCAAAACATTTTAAATATAAAATACATGATCTAAAATACATCTCTTCCGAGATAAAGTAATAAATAGAACGAGGGAAAGATCTTGCAAAAGGCAAAGGAAGGCATATAACAATATATATGCAATATAATAATATATTTTATATATTACTGTCGCGTATCCGTCTATGTAGATACAATGTTATACTAATATATTTACTACGTGTCTGTATGTATAATATATATTTATATTATATCTGTATGAGCATAAAAGTAGTATATGAGTCCTCGTAACATCAATTTGCGTTTTGTTTGGCGAGGAGGCGAAGGATCAAATTGAAGTCAATAAAATAAATAGGAGATGTATTATGCATGAGGAAACGGCCGAGGCCTCCCCACACATTACAGATTTACAATTTTCAATCCACAATGGGGATGTATCTTATTTTATTGAAGAATTGAGGGGCATTGGAGTGTGAGGAGGGCTGATTGATTCCAATGAGATTTGGGTCACCCGGATCTCTTTTATACTTTCCCTCCAATATAAAACAGTTACAGCCGCCCAAATTCAAACCTCCCTTTACGATGATGAAGGATGGCATTTCCCTATATATGCTCCAATCACACATCCAGACTTAAGGTCTTACACAAAGGCCCAACAGCTCGAACATAACCAATGGAATAGTAGTTCAAGAAATATCTATAGTATGAGATATATGAGATACTATTCTATCATATAAGTATATAATATATATGATATATGTAGCTATCAAATGAAATATGTCTATATTAGATATTTAGAAAAATCTATGAAATAAGTTCCCAAATATGTTTGAATAGGACTCAACTCAACTGTTTGTAAAGTAGGGAATATGCGGCTTTAAAATATGCGATTTGGAAAAAAAAGTTTTTGAAAAATTCCCAAGAGCCCGTCAAACCAAACTAAATATGACGCAATGTCTTAGAAAATATTGGGAGTGTCGTCTGAGAATTTATGAAGTTGTGGCTATTGATAAGACGACTATTGGGGCAGCGAAGTGAAAAATGAATCACAATCAAGTTTCTCCACTTTCTCCGTTAATTGGATTCCCCCTTTAATTAATCCCTTCCGTCCTTTTTAATGAGGGACCTGAGTTGAAGTCCCCAACTTTTGTATAGGATTTTCCGGTCGACCGGATTTTGAAAAAATTCCTCCGATCTTTCCCCATTTTTTGTCCAATTGGAGGAGGAAAGAAGTCTTGGGCTGGAAGGCTGTAGATCAGAGGAAGCTTTTTAAGATAAGTGGAACTATAATTTTACGTCTTCAATAAAGAATGGTGAAAGGATAAAAATGAAAATGTGAGCCACTTCTTCATGTTCCGGGAGATGAAAAGGAAAAAAGGACTGTGTATTGTTAGATCCAAAGGGCTCAAACCCTATTATTAAAATGGGAAACCATTTGTTGGCAAGTTAGAAAAGGTCAATGGACATGTAAGAAGTATATAAGTGGATTCGAAATAGGAAGACAATTCCACTTAAAATGGAAATGACTCTGGTGAAGGTTTATTAATTCCCAATAATTTATTCCTCCCAATAAACCCAAAATGGTTCATGAAGTGTTCTTTCTATTTGATCCAATTAGGAAACCAATCCCAAATATATACCTTTACCAAATTCCAACATTGAGAAATTTGAAATCCAACAAAATTGTATTTTTCTCCCGAATGGAATATTGTGATATAACAATAAATACCAAATAGGTTTGTCAACATTTCTCAATGGTATATTTATGTAGATGGTCGTGGTATTGTGAATGGGGGTGTGAGATGTTTATGTATCATATTATGACTGGTTTATGTTTTATGCCATGTGGGGTTTATATATCTGCTAAATGGGAATTGATCCCATAAATCCCTCCGAGTTTGTTCTCTCCGGGAAAGACATTTAGTATATGGGGATAATTGTTTGGATGAGTAAGGGCGTGAATCCGGAGGATTTTCTTTTGTAGTGTCCTGGGGTTTTTCAATTGAACCAAGGTCGAGTTCTTACTCAAAGTCGTCGTCATTCCCTCGGCCGGCCGCACTTCCGCCTTCCCAAATTGAAACACGTTGTACTTGTAGGAGTCGATGTGGGTCGTCTCGTTAGCTGCTGTGATTGGGGCCGGAGCAATGATTGGAGCTGAGATGGCCATCTCTTCCGCAGTGAGGTCCTGAGTTCCGTTGACGGAACGTCGACGACGTCCAAAGGACTCCAAATTCCCTTGGCACCGAACCTAATAAATGGAATTGAAAACACTTCATCAGCCCTCCATTTAAATACATTTCCGCCCTCCTTGGATTCAATCTGGCCTCGTTCTAAACAGTTGTAGAACAACCCGGGAAATGCCCTAAAGCACAAAACCCGGGGAATAGCCCGAAAAGAGTGTAACATTGGGAAATAAGTTGTTCTATATAATAAAATGCATGTAATATAATCTTCGAGATTGGGCGATGATGAGGGTTTGGGAAACAAGGCGAGACGTGATGGAATCGTCAAAGAGATCTCATCCGGTGTGTTTGAGGGTCTATTAAGAAACATATTGGGTATACAATTGTATGTAGATCTCTTTCCTTATTATTATCCCAGACCTCGCTCATCCTCACGTCTCGCCCGAATCTCTGACAAGGGGAATTGGGAAGACTCCGCACATTAACTTCTCCATTCCACGGTTCCCAAACTTCACGCCGACTCTCCACAAGGTCAAAATCTCACTTGATCTCTCTCATCCCAAACTTCACCCAACTCACCATATAAATACATATATCATATACAAAAAATGAAAGATAGTACAAGGGAGTAATTAAATAAAATGTAATTAATACAATAGCAATAGAACAATAAAAGTCTCGGGGCAATCTTAAAGGAATAAAGGTTTCCATTATAAAATTAGAATAAATAAATATTATACCAAATAATAAGTAGAAAGGATATTGAGGGCGGGAGTGATCAATAATCAAGTTAAGACTCCCAGTTATGGATGAACAAAAGGGGCTTATAGGAGATGTAATCCGCTTACCGGCTGACACAAATCCTGGCAAAACTGGACCGTGGCTACAAAATTGACTGTGGCTGTAGAGGGAAAGCGGAAGGCCTTGAAGTCCGCGAACAAATTCCTCGTCCCGCGTTCGGCTTCCAACCCTGGAAAGACGTTTGGATCCCTCGGACACCTAGAAAAAGGAAAAAGGCCGTTAATCCGCCCGGAAGAATCTCGCCCATCCTCCACGGACGGAATATCAAAATGGCCCACAATTAAATTAAATCTCCCCCCCCATTCGCCAAAATTCACTCCGTGGATTCAAACAATGGCGGACATCACAGGTGGATCCGCCATTAGACCTAAAACATAATTACTCCCCACATACATATCCTTTATATCCATATAAGAATGTACATTCCATATATAATATGATTGCTCAATGGAGGTTCCTTCATTTCATATAATAAATAGAGCGATAAAAGAAAATGAGGAATTCGCGGGATTTTCCCACCTGGTCATAAAATTCTTTCAACCGTGTCTTAAAACAATAAGTGGGTTACTTTACAGGAGAAATGGAGTAAATGATCATTTATAAAACAAATAAGAAAAAAGGCTCATTTATTCCAAGGATCATCAAAAATGGCCCGCCATCAATAAATACAGTAGGACTGTTGAACTATTTGTGGCCAAGTTTTTTTAAAAAATAGAAAAGGAAAAAAAGTTATGCATTGGGGAATCTTTGGATTGATGGAATGAATTGGTAAGAATTTCCTCAACTTTCCTGCCCACCCGACAAACTTCCAGAGAAGAAGGTTCTAATGGGCGGGTGATGAGAGTCGGGCTGAGCCAGCAATATTTCTCATCGTCATGAGAAGCGGAGAGAGTTGGACGTAGGTAATCCAATTGAGTCATTGGCTCTAAATGAGCTCCTTCCAATTCTCAAACTTCCATCAACGATCAGGGAGGGAAAAGATGCAAAGGATGTTCAACTCCTATTAATTTTCATCCATCCCCTTTGTGGAACCAACATTTTGATTCTTCATGATGGCTCTTAATCTTTCAACCTTCCTTCCTCTATCAAGAAAGGAGAAATGATGATGAAGGGAAACAAGTGGTAGAAGGAGGATTGGTATAAAAACCCCTTTTCCCCCACACACGTGGTCTTAAGTGTATATAGTAGAGTACATATACATACCTGTATATATGCAATAGTATATAGTAAATATAAGAAAAATGGACAAATCCCCATTCCACCCCATCCAATCCTTTTATAAATGAAATTAAAATGGAATTAATTTGAGGATCAATTTGAGGATCAATTGGAGTCTTTTGAGCGTATGAAGCCCATCAACATCTCGACTCTGTTGAACTCTGTTCATGGTTGAATGGAACGGAGAAACTTTCCATCCTTCCCAATCTCCTTTTCCTCCTTAATTTATTCCAGGCCTTTGGAGCTCTTTTCCCTCACACGTTTCTCGGAGAGTAGCGGAAAGTGGAGGAAAATTTGAAAATGATGGGGCGGTCATCTGGGATTCTGGTTGGTGGGGAAAAGATATGAGGAATATTCATTTAAAATTTCTACCCGATGTTGTCGACCAAAGTGAGGAGTTCGCCGTACTCCGTCCGAGCTTCCAAATTCCGTGCAAAGATTCCGAAGGCGGAGGAGGGATCAATTTCTATCCGGAGTTGAAGTTCTTCTCCAAGTCCCACCACCGACGCGTCTTGACCATTCCGCATTACAATCCTCATTCGAACATTGGGAGTTGGAGCCGTGTTGGTCACGATGTTCGTCCCAGTCGGTCGAAATGGCACACTGTGAAAAACTCTTCATTAAATACTACTCAAATCTCCTACTCGGGGAATCAAAGGATTGATGACAATTTTGTGAATAATATATAATTTAGTGGCTATCTCTTTTAGATCATCCGGTTCAACAAATATTTGCTCCAATCCGCTTTCTCATCTCCCCGAGAGCCCTTTTAGATGATGAGTTCTACTGGGCCTCGAGGGTGCTTTAAATATGTAAATATCCCTATCAGACTCACAGAAGAAGAACCAAAACCTCTTACAAATTCTTCCCTATTAAATATTCAAAGTTGGATAGATCAACTTTTTTACTCGCTCAAACTTTTATTCAATTTCTCTCACCGCTCCTCGTATTAACTTCATAACTTCATTTCTCATCTAGATTAAAATTTCCATATATTGAATGGTCCATTATTCCATATAATATAACTTATCAATTTTGATAGAAGTATAAAACTGCTTATATATTTACGTATTCCACACTTACTAAAAGTAGATATCATAGGTATAAGGATTAAGGTCATATCATAAACATTTCCGCCCTCAACCTTCAAACCCAATGATGGTGAAGAGGATCAACATTTGATGAACTGAAATTGACCATCCGGTTTGAAAAATATCGGGGATAAGTTTTGGACCTCTTGGAGAAGCAATAAGATGAAAGGGGATATTTATATATATATATTGTATAGTTCCAATATGTGAAATCTGAAGAGTCCATCACCCTCCTAAATCCCTATGATAGAGAAGTCAAAAGGACAGATTAGATTTATTGGATCCAGCGACCCATCCAATTCACACGGCCCTCATAACTTCTCCATTCCAAAACAAAACATATCGCGCCCCATCCTTTCGCCCTTACAAAGGGCTTCAAGACTGATCAAATGATAATGTCCCTCTGATTTATGGATCTTATTTTATTACCTTACAGGATTTCATGTGGAGTGGAAGTTGTTTAGACCTTAATAAATTTGTACACAAATAGCAATCAACGTCCTTTGGTTTGCTATTTCGGTATTTGAGGGGGGAAAGGGTTTATGGCCACCTTTATGTTCCTTTTAATCAACTTCCACCTAGCCAATGGCTCACACAGATGGACCTAAAATAAATTGCCCAATCATTTACTCATCAACCCCACAACGTCACAACTTTCCAACAAAAGCAGTACATTTGGACATTGAGGGACGTTGGTGGTTGATCATTGCCCAACATGGAAATGTATTTTTTGCCCTCAAATGATGATGGAAATTGACCGGAAGTGTAACTCTCTTTTTTGCAGAATGTGTATGATTTGGATAATGGTAACGGAAGTTGATTGTTCCTGGACAATGTCCTTCCGGTCTAATTGGCAGGTGACTCACGTGACTGAGATGCCGCCGCCCTCATGGTCTCTGGATCCGGGACCTCCGTTAGGTGCATAGGACACGGTCTGGTCATTGGCATCAAAGGAGCATTCAACCCTCACGGTTTTGTCCGACTCTTGCATGATCACCGGATTTTGCTGGATCACTACGTGGTTCACATATCGCCCTCGACCCTGCACAATCAATCAAAATAATAATTAAAATAAATTCCAATCAAAGGAATCATCCATCCCCCCATTTTATGAACCCCCGCCCCATTGGATTTATTTAGGAGTCAGAGGAGCAGAAATGGAATAAATCCGAACCCGCAGACGCCCATTTGCTTTCTTGTGCCCATAAATAACACTTTCCTTTTTCCTCCATCCAAGAAGGGAAATTTAGTAACAAAGGGAGTAAATAACATAATTCTGGGCGGTTTGATTATAAGCTGGAACTTCCCCAGCAGTTGTTGGTTATTAAACAAGAGCTCCTTGGGAGAGTCATTATGAATGTTGGGTGGGATGAGGGATGGCTGATAAAAGGAGTTCGCCGAGTGTGTTGGATTGCCCTATCTGTTAGGCTAAAGGTAATAACTTCAATTTTCGAGCACTCCGTAAATTCCCCGGGTAATGTAGCAGGGAAGATTGGAAGTCCTTGCCTGTTGAAGTGTTCCGCACTGAGTTCCCAAAGAAATCCTCAAAACGACTTGACTTCGATCTCCGCCCATTTCAAAGCAGGACTGAGGATTCCCCGTCGCAAACACCCGCCCAGCAAAAGGAGTCCCGAAATTAATCGTCACCATCATGTCTGAAGGCGTGCAATCCACGCGAACTATTAATGACACAAAAGTCGGATTATCAGAATGAATGGTCCCATACATCCAAATTAACTACATCATTATCAAATATTTAGCAAGTGGAATTTTAACTTTAATCCAAATATCCAGTAATAGCATTCATAAATATGGATTTGAATAAATTGTAAGCTGAGTGTTGAAATGAATTGTAATAATAGCGACCGTTGTTGCAGGCCCCTCTTTCGCCGTAGAAAAAATCCGGATCGGGTATCAGTGTTTGTCCCGCTCCTGTCGAGTGCGTGTCGTCTGAAGAGAGCAGACATTCTCGACGATAGGCGTGGAAGGAGAAAGCCCGACATGGGAAGTCTTGTTCAGTGTCACAGGCCCGTCGACAATCCTCTCCGTTGTACATACGAGGAATGAACTTGTCAGCCACGGGCAAGTATCGTCCGGGAGTGTCCGAATACTCGCAATGCGGTGGAGCTAAAATCCACAAAATCCGTCACTTTCATTTGTAAAGAGAAAAAGGGGTCCTTGCCTGGGGCGCATTCGTTCTCCATGTAATCAACGTCAGGACCAGTTGCTTTCCTAAAGCTCTCAGGCCGCGTTCGTCTCGTCTCGCTGCTAAGTTTACAAAGACGATCTCGACCATAATAAGTGATGGATCTGGAAATAAATTCAAAATTTTAATAATAAACAAAATATTCAAAATCTTATTTAATTGAGAAATGTAAGTGTATATTGTAATACAATAGTAATTTTAATATAATGTCAAAATGAATTTATTTTACCTGCAAGGTCCACGTGGAGCACGAAGACATTCATCTTGGCATTGTCTTCTGTTGTAAATATTCCGAATTTCCAAATCCCCAGGCCCAACGAGTTCATGTTCCGGCACGCGAGTGAAAGTCCAAAGCTTTCCACAGGCCCTTTCTGAAATAAACGTTCATTGATCTCTGTGATTTTCAAATGGAAATGAATGATTGACCTCTTAGGCAAATCTTTTCAAAATGAATGAGGTCGGCCGAGGGATGGAGAAGGGAAGAATCCGCTTCTGAAGATCTGTCTAAACTGTAACATCTTTGACCGTTGCTTCTGAGTGGTTCAATGGACACGGCAAGGCATCTGTCTCTTAAATGTTCGCATTCCTTCAGGCATTCCCCAGTCACCCCGACGTCGGAACGAGTTGGAATCGCCTCTCTATTAAACAAAATAAATTATTAAAAAATTCATGTTTCTCATTTATTTATTGATTAATTTAATTTTTAATAATTTAATTAAGTGAATGTTTCATGTGTAATAGTTTGTTTCTATTTACTTTCTTGCTCCGTTGTAAGTATGGCCCATGACTTTTTCATACGTGACCGTGTAGCGGCACCTGTACGGCGTGAGATCAGGATCCAAGTAGTTGCCCGGTTCTTGGCTTCCCGGGTAGCTAGATGGAGGATATGGTTCCCGACTCGGGAAAGAGTCCCTTGTGGGGGCAAAGGGGTCTCTCGCTGCTGTAGGATATTGGTAATACGGATCCCGACTCGGATAAGGTTCTCGGTCCCTCGTGAAGGGATCTCTGTCTCGCCCTCCCGGGTAATCTCGGTCCCTGGTGGGATATGGATCTCGGATCCCCCCGGGGTATCTGTCTCTTGTGTAAGGATCTCGAGCCGAAGATGGAAACGGTTCCCTTATGGTCGGATATGGCTCTCGACTTGATGGCGGGTAAGGGTCGCGGCTCGTTGGCGGGTAGGGTCTCGGATCCGAAGGGTATGGCTCTGGTCCGGGTGGATAAGGTCTTTGTTCGCCCGTGTAAGCCCCGCCTGGGATGTTCCTTGGGTCGCATTCTCTCTCCGAGTAGACGGCTCCAGGTTGGGCTTGGAAAGCGTTGGGTCCAGCCGCTCCTGCTGCGTCTCCGCTCAGCAAACAGATGCTGTTACTCACGCTCTGAGTCCCTTGCTAAAAATACAAATCCTCAACTGTTCTTCACCACAATGTGAATCTCACCGGAGTAAGGAAGGAATAGGAACGGCAGTTGAAGTCACGTTCCTTGTCGCAGGCTCGTTGGCAAATTCCGTCGTTCACGGCTGGCTCCGCTTTGTCCACGTAGATAAGATATCTGTCCCGTTGTTGGTTCTTGTAATTGCATTTCCGGGACTCTGTATTTAAATAAAATCCTTACATTAAACAATAAACATAAACAATGAAGTAATATTACTCAATTGAGTACTAAACTAAATATTGGAGTAAATAATTAACAAAAGACTGAGGTAAATGTTGAATTAAATATTGAATTAAATAGGTGTGGGTTTAATTCGTAATGGAATTGATTTGGGTGGCGTGATTGTGGTTACGTGGGGCGCATTGATTCTCCAGGTAATCGGAGTCGGGGGCGGCGATGAATCCTCTTGGTTGAGTGAATCTGTCTTCTGTGCTCAGACGACATTCCTTCTTTTTCCACTCGTAAGATGCAGAACGGCAGATGAACCTTCGTTCTTGCAAACACCGATCCTCGCATTCTGTTTTCTTCACGTCACGATAAACCTCTCGGTCAAACCCGCGTAGTTGAAAGTTCGGAATTCGTTCAAATGTCCATAAAAGCCCACATCCTCCGCCTTAATAATTAACAACATGCAAATTATCCCATGAATAACCAAAATTATATTTTGCTCATCTTCAGCAATTTACATATTTCCAAGAATTACATTTAAAATTAAAAAGTAATAAGTAATAAAAAAATACCTTTGAGGCAAATGCCTTCAAAATATGCCACTCCGGAGGATCTTCTCAAATCATAGCGAACCTCGTCATTTCCAAATTCCAAGGCCGAACATTCATTCCGATTGTAGTCGAGATTGAACGCGTGGCATTTGACATCACTTTCGCATCTCTTTGCACATCTGTCCGAAATGCCCCGAGCCGCATCTCGATATAGGAGATAACTATGTCCGCGGTCCAATTCGTATCCAGACACCTTTTCATAAGTCATCCGTCCAAAGTGACATCGGCCGACTGTTTACCAAACAATCCTTTTATTATTTCAATTCATCAAAATGGATATTTTAATCCCCAAGTTTTCAACCAACTCAACCAATGAACAAACCATAGATTTTATCCACCATACAAGTATCAGTTGTCACGAGCTCATAAAATATTTACAAAGTAATATCATTTAGGTATCTATATTCTACAAAGCCATATAAAGTACATATACATATCCATTTATCATATCATAGTATATTATCATTATTATTTCTACATAGGAAATACCCATGTAGGTAATACACGTAGTTAAATAAATTATTTAGGAGCAATATGGATAAGAATTAGAGCTATTATGTAAGAAAGAGAATGAAGAAACTTGTATAGTTTTTTTACTCTGCGTGGCTGTGTTCCCAGGCCCAGGATGTCTGTCTGTAATTGCATTGCTGCTGAATCCTGTACTCGGCCCTGTGCGATCCGCAATTGGCCCTGAGCTCGGTCCAACTTGCACATTTTTGCAATTCCGCTCAAAGTAAATCGTTCCCGGTCGTTTTTGAACTGCTTCGTCTCCTCCAGAAGCTGAAATAAAAAATAAAAAAGTGAGCCCAGGTGGGTGGCCACCCAAACATCCAACCTACCTTTGTCGTCTCCTGAGATGAAGCATTGTGAAGCGGGGCCGTAGAAGGAATACGATCGACACACGAAATCCCGGTGAGTGTTGCACCGCTGTTCGCACTCTGTCTCACTCCCAACACTTGCAATCACCGTGTCCAGGTAACGAGGATGGGAATCTCCAATGTTATCGAAAGTGCACCGCTTGTCAGCTTAAAAAATCAAAAACATCACTACTACACACTCTAAATAATACATTAGTTAATAATTAAAGTAATTACAATTTCATTAATATTTAAATTACAATTGGACCCAATTTACAATAAATCAAATATAATAATTCCAATATAAACCGATATTGGTTAAGTGGAAATACCAATTTTATACAAGTGTATACTATACCTAATATACCATACGTTTTAAATAGGTGTACATAAAATGCATGGCATTTATTGGTATTTATATTTAATTTATTTAAATTTATTTCATTTAGGCTATATGATTTAATTTACATAATATCGAATTTCCATTTAAATTAGTATTTAACAATTAAAAAAGCATTTTACGTTCAATGCATTGATTTTCCAAGTATTCGATGTGCATTGGAGCTTCCACAAAGTCATTAGGACGAGTTCTTCGATCTTCCCGACTTAGACGGCATTCCGTAGTTTGTGTATGGTACTCAGCGGATTTGCATACAAACCGTGTTTCGGCCAGACATCGTTCCTCGCAATCTCTCCTGCTTGGAACATGGTGAAGGACGAGATCGTCATGACCGCGGAGTTCCCTGGCCGGTCGTCGTTCAAAAGCCCAAGCTCGCCCTCGACATCCGCGCGTATTCCCTCGAAGGCAAATCTTCTCAAAGTAATTTTGACCGTCCCGCCTTGTGAGTTCTTCTCCGCGTCCTTGAGTATTCCGGTCAAGTTTGAAACATCGCATGGCCGAGTGGTCGACGAGAAAAGAGGGACAGTCGGCACCCGCATCCCGACAACGCTCCACGCACTCGATTGTCACTCCAGGGGCTGTGGCTGCAAGGGTGATCGCTTCCTGCTTAGCTGTTCTTAGGAAATGACCTGTGACCTTTTCAAAAGTGAACAGCCCGCCCTCGCAATGATCTGAAAGACATTGAAAAATTAAAACGTTTTTTATCCAACTTCTTTCCGATTTGATTCATTGGATTCATTTTATTCATCTTGGATGAAAAGGTTTGGGAGTTAAAAAGGTCAAACGGTTAACAAAGGAAGACTTAGATATTTAAACAGGATTTATTTTCTTGGAGTGTCGTCGTAAATAAAAGGCCTTACTTATAGAGCATTGTTTTTCCGAAAACACAGCACCCCTTTTATGGGGAAGCGGAGCTCCCATGAGGCTCACAGAATCATCGGCACTCAGGTAACATCGATTTTCATCTGCTGCAAAGGATGTGGATCTACATGTGAACGTCCTCGCCTGCGTTCAAACAAACTTTTGTTTTTTGTGCAAATAACGCATAGTAGGTGATAGGCTTTCATATACCGGAGGGAGTCAAATCTATTTATATAAAGATTATAAAGGGAAAGAGATTCGGAAATCATTGAGACTCGAGGACGTTAAATGAACGAGTAGAGGAAATTAAATTGGGAAAGTTTTTTTTTATTAAATGCCCTCACGTGATCACACAGCGACTCGCAGTCTTCTCTGGACGCCGCAAATTGAAGGTCGTCCATTGAGATCACAGACACGTCTTGTCTTGCAGCGTACCGACAATCGGGGAGTTCTGAATTATATATTCAACCAAGTTAAATTATTAATTAACTTAAATCTGCTTTTTATCTTAAAATGGTTAAATGCAATGAATGGGCGATTGAATGTTCAATTTGTTAAATTACGCTTCACGCATTGATTTTCCAAATAGTCGACGGCAATTCCCGGCTGTCTTCTAAACGCACTCGGTTGAGTTCTCCTATCTTCTCGACTTAGCCGGCAAATCTTTAAAGACTCGTCATACTCCGCAGACCTGTCAATTAAATACAATGAAATGGGAAACTAAAATAACTTGATTCAGATAATCGAAATAAATTTAACAGAATTGACATAATAAATTTAATTAATTATTTAAAATGAATTATTGAGATTGTATTTAGAAGAAACAATACAAGGCAAATATTTAAAATAGGATAAACTTATTTCTTTTATTTCTTAACCTGCAGGCGAAGTCTGTTTCGAGAAGGCATAATTTCTCACATTCAACTTTGGATTGAACGCCTCGTTCTTCTTTGTCGTCAAACCCGTCCAGAAATGCCCCTAGAACACGTTCAAAAGACCAAAGACGATCTCCACACGCTTGTTGGAAATTTGGAACTGAGGAAAGGTGAGGGAAAATTAATTCGATCCACTTAAACTAAGATAATTAATAATAATATTTGAATTTTGAATCGTTATTAAATTAAAACTAGAATTTACCTCCGCGAAAACAAACTTTTTCAAAGTAATTGGTCCTCGGATCCTCTCTAAGTTTGTCTCGACGACCGACGGAGTCTCGGTCATTCGAATCGCATCTTGATTTGTCATAATCTTAAGAGGATAAAATGAATCAGTTTAATTTTCCTTCAAAGTCTTCAATTTCGTTAAATTCTTTTAAAACCGGGCCTCATTTTTGAAGTAAAATGGCATCTTATAGTTTCTAAACACAATCTAGTCGAATCTCTCAAGATCATAAGGTAATATTTAACCCAACAATTAAATCTAATTTCAATATGAAATGAGTTTCACATAAAATAAAATACATAGTCGTCAATACATATAAGTAGAGTAAAATCCTAATTAAGTGTAAATAATCACTTTGTGACTCGAAATGCTTTCTCTTCATCATAATTTTAATAAAACTACATATGTAGTAATAATAAAACAAACTGGTGTAACGATACGGTTAAATGAATTCGTTAGTTTTTCTATGTACATTCAATAATTCGCTGTTTAAAGTTCCTCACTGATTGCGATAAGAAAATAATTGAAAAAATAAGGAACTTTATGTAAATACAAAGGTCCTTATTCGACTTCCTATCTAAACTGGGCCCCTTAAAAGTGTTTTTCCATAGTTTTGCCCTAGTTGTATATGTAATTACATAATTAAAAAGATTAATTGTTTAAAATATTTATAGCATTGATATGGAACGTGAAGTCAAAAAACGGTGAATGCCACATTAAAGAGCTTTAAATTCTGTATAGTATATTATAAAATGAAATGAATCGCTCGGTGTGGTATATAATATATTTTTTAATTTCATGCATTAAAATACATTTCAAATGGTGTAGTGACCCTCACGGGATGATTTTTGATTGGCGAAAGAGGCGTGAAGTCAATATAAACGTTGAATTTCCTAAATCCTTATACATCTCTTATATAAAGAAAATATAAAGAAAATCTCTCGGTGTATACATGCCTAAAACCTTAGTTGATTCGGACCCAATTATGCCCAAAGTTAAATAAGGACCTTTGTATTAGTGAGGAAGAGGAAAATAAATTAAAAATCTTACCAACGGTGAATGCTTTGCAAGTTGTGCTCTGTCGGCAAACTGCAGTGCAATCCCTCGTTACTGCCGCACCAGGCTGATGAAGAAGTCCCTGTGATTCCGACTCCGACATTGCCATTCCCGTTGTCTTCTCGTACGTCTCAACGCCTCCGAAACATTGAGCTAAATCCAAACAAAAATATAAAATCATCCCAATCGTTTCACATGATAAAACCTCTTCATGTTTCACATTTTAATTAAAAGTGTCAATTAGATAATTGAATTACCTCCGACTCCTCCGCTTTTCTGAAGAAGGATCCCAAATATGAAGAAAAACGACGAAAGTTCCCGCAACATTTTTAGCAGAGGAGAATCAAAAGGTCGGCCCTGTTTACAGGAAATTGAAGAAGGAATCAATAAATATTTACTTAATAAATCCCAACTAATCACAAATTAACTCAACATCTTAAAAATTCTTCTCCGTCCTAAACCCCCATTTCCACTAACTACAAAGTTGATCAATGCGTCAACTTTTAATTTTATGAAAATTGATTAATTATGAAAATTAGTTATTAAAATTTAAAAAATGCCGCTTGTTTTAACAACCGCTTCATGGAGGTGAATTATGTGAGTGAACTGGTGCATTTAATGAATAGGAATCCCAACATGGTCGACTCATTAACTGCGAGGTTTGGGGGGGAGGGGAATTTGCGGACGGAACGTTCGTTTTGATTTGAATGGTAAATAATGATTTTTGGTCCATTGTTGTCCGAGTTGGGTGATGAAGTTTGAGTGGCCTGGGCGTGTCCGAAGGTTCTCCATGTACCGTGAGTTGGCATGGACCAGAGCGGTTCAAATGGTTTGAGTTTAACTTCCGGCCCTCATTCCCCCTCGACAATAATCAATTATCTCCTCATCTCCAATCCCACATCTAATCCCATTCGAAGGTGAAAGGAGTTTCACCAACTTACAATATCCATATTACAGGTAGGAATGGAAAACACATTTCCGCTATACATTACTCATCATTCTCATCATACATACAACAACTCCCGTATCATCCCAATGTGGCCAATCACTTTTTTTATATTAAAGTTCAATATACTCATACATATACATCGTATATTATATTGAATGCATATACCATCCATATAGTGTATTCTATTTATATAAGCATGATCCTGCCAAGTGAAATTCACATAATATTTACACTTGCATAGAAAAATTATAAAGACCAGTTTGTGAATGAAATCAATGATATAAAAATGGTAAAGATTTGCGTAAAAGCTATGTATTGATTTCCGAGTATTGAAGAAGATGAAGATTGGCATTGGGAGGTGTAGGATGGATAAATGAATTAAGACGAGTTGAGGGATGAAAGGATGAATAGTAAATAATTAGAAAGGGGTTTGGTAATAAGGTCAGAGGGCTTGAATCCCTCACCCTCCCGCTTCCGCTGAACCCAAATTAAATTAATGGTGAGGAATGGAATGATGCTCCGAAGGCGACGATCCAAAATTGGGTCACTCAAACCCACCTTCACCCAACATCTCTTTATAATTTTATATGGAGATATATGAAAAGTCGAAAAGCGGGATCAGCCCTGTCGGACCTCTTTGGTTAATCTCTGACTTCGACACTTGCGCCAACATCCTTATGTTACAACTTATAACTTATAAGTATAAGTTATAAGTATAATACTACTTCTATATACTAAAGACAAAAGATATGCTTATTATATCCAAATATGGTGGGAGATGAGGAAACGGGAGTTTTTATTAATTAAAATCGCTTTCCCAAATGGGAAATCCTCCAATTATTTCATCATACTTCAATCCTTACGGCCTCAACTCTGGAACGTGAGAATTAAACATCGATGTGACATAAGACAAAGGGACAAATGACAAAAATTGTCATTCAGTTGGGTAAGTTAATTCATAATTAATTGCTTAAAATGCAAATGTTCGTTCATGAACCTCGACCTGGGCGAATGAAAGCGTATCTTTTGGAATTTCTCCTCTTCATGGCTCCCTTTGTCAATTTTGGCTAATGAAGAAGGAAGGATGAGAAATGAGATTTGGAATTCATTGTTTTCCTCCTCGTCGGATGAGCTCAAATGAAATTCAATTAAAATCCATATCTCCGCTTCATCGACAACGGGGGGGAAATTGAAGGTTTTTTTCCAAAAAGATTTTTTAGAAATTCCTTTTAACCGAATCCACCCGCAGGTTTAATGTAAACCACACAAAAGCAGGATTAATCCCAGAACGTTTTTTCCTCAATAGAAGCGATTAGCTTACAAATTTGCAATCATCCTTAATAAATGGTCATTATGAACACATTTAAGAAGCTAAGTATTTAGATAAAACCTTGGGCTGGGAGGAATATGACGAAAGATCTTTAGAAATTGAGAATAATAAAGAAATAAATTTTCCTAGCAGGTTGTAAGGTTTTAAATTGGTCAAATTCAACATTCCAGGTGTGTGTATTCATCAACTGATTTTGAAAGGGAATCCCCAACAACTCACCTTGAGCTAATGGGGAAAAAGAAAAGGAAAGGAGAAAGAAAAGGTGAAAGAATTTTTTACCTTCCGTCTTGGCCTCATTGGGGATCCGGGGAACTTGCGAGTCCCGAGTTCCCCCGGGAATGCCAGTTGTGAACAAAGGGCTCGTTGAGAACCACTGTAAGGGCGGGTCACTTGAACCTTCACTCCACGTGGGTGATTTGGGGTGGTTTGGCGGATATTTGAAATGGGTTCGGATAATTCGGGGTTTGGGTGGTTTTTTGGCAATTATTTATTTGTGGTTATTAGCGACGATTCCACGACGCTTCCAGCCTCGATGGTTGACGAATACTGGACGCAATCAGAGAGGCGATCTACGTGGAAAAAGGTGGGGTGATTTTGGGCGAGCAGGGGGGAGGAAGTGACCATTTCATGCTCTGGATTTTCCTATTCATAATGTCCGGCCCTCTCCACTTCCGCTCCTTTGCATGATTCCAATCCAGAGAGTAATGAGAGATGAACAATGGACCCCCGAAACGAGAATCGGAATATCTCCGAGGACTCGACGGAGGTTTCTAACTCCCCAAATATATCTCTTTTGTCAAATCCTCTTTCATATGTGTATATACATTACATACCATCATCATGTCCATGTATGATGTAAATGTACAGAGATGTACTTAACATTAATTATATATCACTAAATTTGTAAACAATATTTATTAAGTGTGTGCACATTTGAAAATATCGTAATATTTCTCATTTGACAATGTATGCAATGCATTAAGCTGGGAGTTGGGATCATTAGTTTAAATATTTCCACTTTCTTTAATTCAAAGGAAGAAAGTGAAGATTTTTCCTTTGGGCATTAAATCAACTTGACAGAGATGAAGATTTTTATAATTTTATTTGAAAACTTCTGCTCATATGAAGGGAATGGAGATTTTTAATGAAGAGAGTCAAATGATTCAATAGTTAAAATGAACGTTAATGGAGAATAAACCAAGGGTGAATTTTGTTTGGGTGGGAAGTTGAGCTCTCTACTTGGGGGAACTTTCACTCAAAAATTCAATGTTGGAATTTCATCCTTTGATAAGGAATTAATCTCTTCATTCAAACCCCCGATCTAAGGTGAAAACTTTTCTGATTTCTCGTCCATTGACTCTTTACCCCCTCTTTGAAAAAATGTCTCCTGGTTCAGAAATATTAACAAAATGGATTTCAATTTTCCAATAGCTTCATTTGATAATTACATTGTTCATAATATTCATCAATAATATCAAAAAAGTAATTTTACAAGCAACAGCAATGATTCTGTCCAACTGTCCAGTCATGTTCATTTTTTCATTATTATTGGTTAGAGGAAATTCCAACAATTGATCCGTTACATACTTCAGAATGCCTCAATTGGTCATCAATCCACTGGGGAAAATATTTTGCAAATCATGGTGGAAATGGCTAAAAAAATAGATTACAATCCACATGTAAATTGGCGGATATTGGAAAGATCTTTTGGTCATATTTTAGTGTATGAATCACCGTTATTCCAACCTCAGTTTTAAACAAGGTTTAAAACCTCTGTAAGTTTGATCCCAATTACTTTTGTTTGTCCTATTGTTGGCCAAGGGCTTCCCATCGAGCCGGGTGAATGGGGATTTTATTAATTGGGGGTGAACGGTCGCGGATAATGAGCGGCTGCCGGAACTGACGATGAGTCCGAGTTGTTTTTTTTACTTCCACCCGGTCCATGCGCTTAGCCGCTGTTAAGGTAAGTAGCCGATGAGATGTGCGTGTCGCTTCCTCTTCCCCTTATTTACTCATTTCCACGTCCCATTACCAGACACATTTAACCCCAAAGAGAATCAAAAATTTTTAACCACAGTCAGACCCAGACGACCACATGGAGTTTAACTACCATTATCTCTATCAATAGTTTAACCACCATTATTATACCTCTAGGACAATTCAAAATTGCTACAATCTAATCAAATTGGGAAAATGTTACATATACTTGTAAATACTATAATATAACATGTATGGTATAACTAATGTACATGAAAAGCCAAGTGAAATATACAGAGGGTGAAAAGAGAAAAAAAACGCTTTAAAAATTTGCCGCTATGAAGATTATGCATATTAATTAACATTAAGACCACCAGCGTTTTTTTTTCTCTTTTCAACCTTTACATATGTTACATATAAGATATTAGGTATGCAGATGTTTAGAGTCAAGAAATCCAAGATGAATATCAAATATGGAATTTAAGCTTATAAAGATTTATGTTTATTGCATTTCATATGAATCTCTATGATTTCGTAGTTCTCCGTATATGAACATGTGTTATTGTACTTAATGTTATACTTATATTTAAGTATCTACTATACTACACATCTGTACATAAGTATATTTATAATACACATAAATAAATAAGTACATAGATATACTTTCGCGTATATTTAGTATATATAAGTATTCTTTTTGAGTAAAATGAGTGTCAGAAGTTTTGAACAAATTTGCCACAATGATTGATGTATGAGGGAAAAGTGTTGATAAAGTTTTATGCGTGGATTGGAAATACTACTTAGGTAATATGTATAAGTATAAATAGTATATTTAATAGAAGACTATTTTACTAAATAAAATTTATGTTTCTTTCAAAGAGATGAAATTTATTTGGTCTCTTTGGTAACATTTAATAATTAAATATGCCAAAATCACGTGAGCGTATGGAAATGCATTGTTGAGCGATAGTTTTTATGATAGAGAGAAATGATTGAATCAATTAAAGGTTAAAGTCTCGAGATAAGCAGAGTTGAATCAATTCCTTCCAATCCACTCATTCTCTTTTTCTCTTCAACAGTCCAATTGGGAAGTTGAATCTCTCTCTCTTGCAAGTGACCAAATTGATTGATTGAAGATGGAAGAAGGCAAATATTCCGATCGGCTCATTCACGGACTTCCCACGAGCTTTCTCACCTATGGAAAAACCATCGACGACAATTTGATGGACTGTAAATATCTTCTGCTCATGATACCAGGTGATTTTTTAATATTGTTAATTCTAAACTCATTTTTTCAATTTAAAGGTTCAAAAGACTATAAATCAAATTAGTCATAATTGTTTGTTGATCATTTTTATAACATAGAATTGTATGTTGATCATTGGGAGCTTAATCATTAAAAATATTTTTAATCTAAAGGAATTGAAAGTTTATAATTATTGGAATTAATTATTGGATGGATGTTTGAAGGCAATCCGGGGCAGATCGAGGCGTATCGCGTGTTTTTGTCAGAGCTTTACCAAGATCTTCGATCTCAATTTCCACATCTCTCCATTCCGGTTTGGGGAATTACTCACGGAGGACATCAAGAAGGACAAACAAATGTGGCTGGTCCAAACCTCAAGGGTATTTTCCCCCTTTAAAATTAGTATTTAATTAACTTTGGATAAAAAATGTAATATATTAATAATTTTAAAAAAATGAGTCTTTCAATTATGAAATTTTAAAAATTGAGGCGAATGATAATGAATTTTTTTCAGAATTTCCCAACTTGTATGATCTCGAGGGCCAAATCGAACATAAAATGGAGTTTGTTCGTCAAATCTTGCCCCCTCATGCTAAAATCTTGCTTTTGGCTCATTCCATCGGTGCCAAGATGTCAATCGAGTTGGTGAAGAGAAACGAACGATTTGAAAAACAGCTCCTTCGCGGGTTTTTGCTTTTTCCGACCATAGAGCGAATGCGGGAAACTCCGAATGGGAAATCCCTCACACCGAAGCTGAGTCTCCAGCGGATCATCTTCCTCCTTCTGGCTCCCGTCTTCTGGATGCCTAAATTCCTCCATCGTCTTGTGCTTAAATGCATCTTGTGGCCTTCAGCACCCCCGCCATGCGTCCTCGACTCCGGCCTCAATCTGTTCAATAAAAACATCCTGGAACGGGTGTTGTGGTTGGCCAAGGCGGAAATGGACCAAGTGGTTGATCTGGACGTGGAGGGGATTGCAACCCACAAGAGCAAATTGTTCTTCTACTGCGGGACCGAAGACCATTGGGCTCCGCTCCACTACTTGGCTGACATGCTCCAGGTCTTGCCGACCCTTGAGTATGAAGTTTGCTCTCATGGGATCAACCACGCGTTCGTGATCGAGTCCTCGTCCCTCATGGCAAAAATCCTGAAACCCAAGTTGGCCCAAACCATCCATCAACACCTGATCCCCCTTGGAAAGTTAATGGGAAGGGATGAATGAATTGATTCTCCCACAATGGTGGTCCTTGAGACGAGGGTGAAGCCATGTAATAAAACCCAATGCCAAATGGGCCATTGTTGGGCCTGGAACTACGCGATTGATTACACAAACAAAGAAACATTGTTTATTTACCCATCTTATTCATCTTTAGGAATTACATGGCGGTGTACACAATGATTTAGGAAAATAACGAGACTCGGAGTCTCCATTACGCCCCATGTGTAGATTCCCAAATGAGCGTCCAAATCCACACCTCCACCTGCCTAGCTCCGAAGGCCCTGCTAATTAACGACTAACTTCTACAACTAACTTTAAATATTTAAAGTATTAACTCACCAATCCATCCACAATACTCACAATCACCAATACACCTATGGGTAGGGATTTTATGAATTGACACAATCATAAAATGATTAATTAATAATAAAATCCCCGCTGTCACCTTCCACATCTTCTGAGGTGCAGACGAACATTTTATTTAATTTCCCACCACTATCTTTGAACCAAAAGATACTAAAACCTGCTCAAATATCATAAATGTTCGAATGTAATCCATGCATGTGTATTTTACACAATTCGTTTCTTGTCGCACTTTGTACATAATTTCATCATTATGGAATCACTTCCGTAATAATTTAAACATGTCAATTAATTCAATAGCATTTGATGAAGGAACAATTTCTTAGAAATTACTCAAAAATTTTAACAAATCCATCAAACTCTTAAATTAGTTAAAACAATTTTAATTGTTTATAAATAAGTTAAATTAGTTCCTCAATACCCCTTAATTCGGTAAAGTACATTTAACACATTGGATGTCGACTACTTAAATATTTATATAAGCTATTCCTTATAAACTTATGCTTTCTCTTACATTTATTTATAGGGCTATTTCCTTATACTTGAGGGCATGTTATTATATTTATAGGTATTTATATATACTATAATATATAATGTTGTATATTACATATATTTATGCTAATTACACATGTTATATAGTGTATGAATATATTTTACTTGAGTTCAGGTTCACAAATTCGTTCATCATGTTTTATCTTTACCAAATACTTTTAGAATCCACTCGTGAAGGAATTCCTATTTGAGAAATTTTTCTTAATTATTTAAAATTTAAATAATTGAATTATAAAAACATCTTTTTTATTATAAATTACACAAGGAGTAGAATACTTTTATTGAATTGATTGCATTTTGTAGAGGTACGTTCTATTTGCCTTAATTTACTTATTCGGTGTAATAAAATATCTACCTTATTCTTAGTTATTTCATATATTATTTAATAATTAACCACAACGGCTTAATTTCATATAATCTTCATTACGCGGTTTCACATCATGTTAATACTCAAATGGCTCATAGCAATTACCTCCGGTTTTTAACCACATTTGAATGGCGGAGTTAAATTGAAATCTGAGTGTTGATCAAATTTTCTATCTAAAAACACATTGGCCGCATTTAATTTTATGAGTTTCTCCAGTTACCTCTGGTTAGTTACCTCTCATTACTCTTCTAAGCTAATTAACCAAGGGGTAAATGTATAGTCATTTCTCATTTGGCACAATTTCGAAATTTGAACATTTTAGCATTAGGTATGTGCATGCACCGGATGACTCAACACAGAAGTTGAATAAAGGTTGTGAAAGTGATACCAGGTATGTTAAGGTTAGGCATCTTGTAGGAATTTCCAATTTGATCAAAAGTTCTAGGAAAGTAATTTACCAAGTTTTTGATTCACTTTACCATTAGACATTATTAAGTAATTAGATATCTTAATGTGGTTCTTAATTATCTCCATTGAATCCTCTTGTTTATTGACCCTATGGATTGAGGATTTTTCAAATCCTCTTTTTACTTTTTTTACCAACCAGTCAATTCTCGTATCTCTCCTAAAAATGCAGTTCGAGTTGCACTCAAGCATTTCATTAAAATATATCCTATATAAATACATACAAGTAGATTGTACCTACTTATATATATATATAAACTATTCCTCCACACTTAATATTCATTTATTTCTCTCATTAGGTTGACCTTGATTAGCTTAAAGGGGTTTAATTATCCACTCTTATAACAATAATTTAATTTAAATTTAAATTTATTACTATTCAATAATTCTATTTACTTAAGAATGTGTATAATATGTAATTTAAATTACTATTTAATATACATAGTATGTTACTATCAGTATATGTATAAGTGCCTCATCGGATAAAAAGCAATTAATGTGATTGGAAATCTAAAACTCACTTATTGCTCATTCTCTCCGGTTTCTTATTTGTAATTGTTTGACTCCAAACCATGTGGGGATTTTAAATATTTACAAATTTTGATTGAAAGGAATGAAAATGGGAATTATGGGAGGAATCGGAGTTGAGTTGATGAGGGACGGACAAATTGGTTAGTTTCTTATAAAGAGATCTCTGTAATATTTATGATCTGACTTTCTATTCCTAATATTTATAATCATCAATCACAACTTGGATATTACACAACGCTCCGAATGGGACTTCTAATCATTTCTACATGGGTAAATTGGCTAACCACAAGTTTGATTTAATTCAGTTATTTCTTCCCTGGCTGACCAAACGCTGCCTCAATTCCATCCATCATTTACACTTGTCATCTCCATGAGATGCGGTTTGGAAAATAAAAAATATATTTTTTTATAATTTCATCCCATTAAATATCAATTATTAATTACAATTAAAATTACAGTTTTGAGAAATATACAAATGAGGGTTGAGGGGAATTGTAAACTTAATTTTAAATTTTTCCCATTTTCCACGCTCCAAATTGAATGAGAGGAAACGGTTATTTAAAATAACTTATTTTCACTTATTTAACTATTTTTTAAAAACATCGCAAGTTGCAGTTGACTAATAACTTCTAAGCAAGACTAATTATTATTTGCCTGTGTCGCTTTTAGGTATCTAAAAAATCCTTACATGTAATACATATACTAGATTATTATACTTACTCATGTTTCTCCGCTATAATTACCCTTCAAGTTTTCCATTACATTAAATGTTTAATCCATCTAACCTTCATAATACAATAATTCTTATTTGATTTAAATAGGCAGAACGAATGCCACGGCTAATTCTTTTAATTTAATTAAAGCCGATATTTAACCCTTAAAACTCTTATCAATTTTCATCATTGGCCTATTTTAAAAGCTTGTTGTGCAATTACAAGATAAGTCCAGACTTATATAATATTCATATTTATCATTCCACTTGAATATAGAATATATATATACATTTCAATCAATACCTCTAGACAAGACTACTTATTGGTATAAGCATTATCTTTTATTGCATCAAGCAAATTATAACCACCCTGCGTTAATTAAACGCTTATTGAATATTTCATATTTTAATATCTACATAATGATAATATGAGTAATAGTATCCTGTACTAACTTCAAGTATTTATATCAGTACCTACATGCGTAAGTCATGTGTATTCATCTAGGTACACATGTAAGTACATAATTATACGTTTAAATGGTAATTAAATTGGTTATCTTTTTGCAATTGCAATAGATAATAGCCAATGCAAATACTAAGTTCTTAAAGCTTTTATATCTACATACATGTGTAGGTACTCTCATATAAGAATTAGTTAATACATTGTGATCACTAATCCAAAATCTTTATATTCCACAATAATAGCTCGAATATGTACCATTTTAACAGTTTCGTCTCACGAGTCATTCACATGATGTTGAACAATGGCGGAAAGTTGGTGAAGTTTGGATGATGATTCAAATGGGAGCGAACAAGTTTTGGGTGTATATTTAAGTACAATAGGTCTACTGCATCAAGGTGTTTCCTTGAGTGGTGTTGAAGGATGGGGGTTTTGGAATGATGAGATTCCTCATGGGGGTTCTCATCTGGATGTCTGAGGTGTGTTAGCATTTGAGATGCTTACTATTGATTATTTCAGCCTCCTTCCATCGAGTCGGACCGAGACGCCCGAGTCCGGAATGTGGGAATAATTATGAACCAATTTCTCACTGGTGCTCCCCGTCCAACGCGTCCAAATACTTTTGTTCCACAAACAGCGGAACCACCTTGTGTCTGAAAACAAAAAATAAATTGATCCTTAAGAGGAAATAAAACTTCCCAAGAAGAGGGAAAATAAAACCCCAAGAGGGGAAATTGAATTGGGGCAAAGAAGTATGTGAGGGGATTTGGGTCCTTTTACCGTATAGGAAGCAGGAGGAACAAAGTAATGGGGAAAATCATCTTGACGTAGGCGATGGGGAAGAAGCCGACGAAGCACATGGCAGTCAACTGCATCACCTGACTAGCCGTAAATTGATGAATCTTCCGCTGTGGAACCCGCCGGATGTAATGGTTCGGTGGGTAGGCCGCCTTTAACATTTAAAACATTCCCATTTAAACAACCAATTAAACATTATTTAAATATCCCTTAAATTGAACCCCAAACTCCTGGTTTTATTAAACTCGTTTTGAATCTCAATTATATACATATAAGTATTTCATAATAATTAAGCCACAATAATTCCTCAGGTAATTCGTTCTTACCTGTTCCATGAAGAGGAGTGTGATCCTTTCGAACATTTGATTCCCGTTGAGTGCCGTAACTGCCATGTAAAGGAAGAGGCCGTCGAGAACGGCGATCGGTATGTGTTTCAACGGGTAGGGCAGAAGGAAGATGGAGAGTCCGATCAGAATGTGGGAAAAGATACCCGTCAAACGCGTCTCCCGAACTCGCACAATTCTTAAGGAAATTAAAAAGTTGTGAAAACTTTCACAAAACTTTTCTCCTTCAATATTATTCAAAATTGATGATTATATATAAAAATATTTTCGAGTCATTTGTCCATAAGGAAAATGTTGAGATTCATAATTGAATAAGAAAACTATGATGTAATTGGTTAAATAAACCTACTAATACTTAAAATTAAAATACTTGTCTACTCCAATGAAGTGGAATTGGAAGCAGAGCAATTAAATGGGCATTAAATATTAAATCCTATTTACTTTCTAGTCAATATTTATAAAGGTTTTTGAGTAAATTCGCCAAGCATGCGAATTCTTTTTAACTGTGAATCTTTGAGGAGGACCGTGAAAGAGAATCTCATTAAAACCTCTTTTGTGGTCCCAAGTCGACCCCAGAGCCTTGTGGGGGAGAAATGGTGAATAAATAATGAAAATCTCCGAGTTCCTTCCTCCACGGGCCATTGGGAATGTTGGTCATAAGAAGTGAAATGATAAGTTTGATAAGCGGTGAGGAATTAGGGGAGGGAAGGTCGGGCATTTTGTGTAATCTCCCCGGCTTTGTCCCTCACTTAATGACTCAACTTTTCTTTAACTAATACTCTTGTAACTATGATATCTAATATGTACAATACATGTCTCGTATCAATACCTATATATAATATTTAATAAACATGGTTCTTATTACATTTCGTAGACGTGGCCTTGGTCGACTCTTTCTTCCACGTCAGCCAGGCTCCGCATATGGAGCGGGGAGTGCGGGAGCGTCGCGTGCATCCAAGGCATCGTGAACATCGATAACCCGGCGTTGATCAAAGCGACAATAAGGAGATCCCAATGGTAGGCTGGCCCTTTCTTCAGCCTGTTAAAATTATAGTTCACGTCAACTACTTAATTAATAATTACATTACTATGTTTAGCTCAATAGCCGCTTTTAGTACATTATATTTAGCACATGTCGCAATATTAAATACAAGATTTCGAATATTTATCATATTTAGCATATATTGAAATGTGGTAAGTCGTTGTATTTAGTATGAGGTTTCTTTTTTGATATCTTGGTGAACTTATACTCGAGTATAAGTTCAAGATGGTAAATATATACTTGAGGTTAAGTTTGAAGTGGATAAGTTGTAAAGTTTTATCCTTACTTGTTACATGGATTGTTGACCATCGCACTTGTTATATTTTGATCCATGAAGATGAGGAGCGAAAGAGAAAAGCCGAGTCCGATGGAGCAGAAAATGGCAGTCCAAGAAAGCTTCTGCATGCTGGCAATTTGAAAAATTGTATGGTCGTCATATCTGAACCGCTCAACTGTTAAGACACAAAAATTCCGTCAACAAAGCACTTTACGACTTGCCTATTTCCTTATTTATTTCCTCGTATTTACGTGTACAACATATTATCCCGCTTTCATTCTCTTTTCATTTTCATTTCTTTTTTATCCTTTATGGACCAACTTACGCGTCACAGCTTGGAAAAGGTATGAGCCAATGACGCTGAGCGTCAACACTGCAACCGGGAGCGAATAATCGGCCAATGCCTCGCGCTTACTTGCTTGCAAATACGGCCTGTAAAATGATGAAGGTATGAGACCTGTAGCTCGGACATTTATTTATTTATATTTCATCTCTTCATCGGACGTGGGAAAAACCAATTACGTTTTATTGAAGTTGTAAAGTGAAACACCGAGCCAGAGAGTTCCCAACATGAGGAATAAAAAGAGAATGGAGGAGTCGCGCTCGCATGGACCGTACGCCGGGTCCCAAAATGACGAGTTGGCCAACGTCCCAGTTTTCCCCATATTGGCAAGCCAAGTGACTGGAGGAGACTCACAATTAATAAAAACAAATGACCAATTGACTCAATTCTTACCTGGATCTGTTTGATTCATCGCGCTCGTCATGCTTTTATCCAAATCAAAAGCTTTACAATTTGGGTTGTTGTAATTGTCCTGAAAGTCTGGAAATGATGATGGATGAGGATTAGAATCCGAGATTGGGTGATAATTAAATATCATTGTGGTGTGGAGAATTGAATGTTAAATAACTTTAAATGACTTGCGAAAATGAAACCACGAACAATTGATCATGGTTCAAGTCCAAGGATGGTAAAATATACATGGTTCAAGTCAATGAAATAATAAATATAAAAATATCAAATAAGCAATCATTAACATTAAGGTTTAAATAAAAAATTAATTATATAAAATATTTAAAAGAAATTCCTTACTTTTGATTGTATCTCTCAGAGCGTCAACGGAGAAAGCGATGGAGATGAAAAGAGCAAATATTTCTTCTGTTGACCTTGTGGACCATCGCATGAGCCGGGAAACGTCTAGGAAAGCGTAGAGAGCCGTGAAGAGCGAACTCCAAAGCCCCACACAGCAATACAAGGCTTCAAAGTCAACCTCAAAGTCTTCGGCCAGAGCGTAAACAACTAATTATGGGAAATAAGAAAATAATTAATCTAAAATTCAAAGAGTTTTAGTTCCTGTCCATTAGTTAAAAAGTTAAAATGGCCTTATGCATGATTTAGATGTGTATTTGAATTTGGATGAAGTGGGTAGATAATTATTTAATTTGTTATTAAGACATTGAAGGCATTGATGAGTCATTTGAAGAAATTAAGGTCACTTACTTTTGACAAAGAGACAAAGAGGTGCCGTGGTGAGAAGGATGTTAAGCGGCTGACCGGAGAGAACGACGTAAACGAGCTCGCCGAGTGTTTGCCCCACAATCACCTTCTTCACATCTGGGAAGGAGAAAGGGTCATTTGAGGTCATTTATGCATTTGAACCCTCACCGATGATTCCCTGTGTGGTGTGATCGTTGAGGACTCCGAAGGCAATGGACGGAAGGATACAAGCAAAGTAGAGGAAAAACGTCGTGGAGATTGTCTTCTGAATTGTCTTGTAGCCGACCACTCCATCCCGATAATCAGAGATGTAATGGGGGAGCCGTCGCTTTAAATCTTCTTTGATCCCCGTTCCAAAGCTGAACCAATTCTCCTTCTGCAACCACCAAACCCAATGAACCCAACGACCTCGAAATAGCCATGAAAGGAACACTAAATTATGCCAATGGGAATTTACGCGCTGAGTGCCGGTTTGAATCGGCGGTTCCCCTGACGGCGGCTCGGGGGCAGTTTGCTGTTGCGAGAGATCCTGAGCTTGTTTGAGGATCAGTCGCTTAAACTCTTCCTCTGTTTGGGTCTCGAGTAGCGATTGGCGAAATTCCATGTCGCAAAAAATGGTGGAAAAAGTCCGACCTGTCTCAAGAGCATTTTTTGTCCCTTTCTGGATGTCAAAAGGGCCAAAAAGGAAATTAATATTTTGCCAATTATAATATAGTAGTATAGGTATATGGAAATATGGATCCATATTAATTTATGAGAAAATGGACGTTTTGTAAAAGTAGCGGGTTTTAAGGACTTTCGCAATGTTTAGGATTTAGGCTGGTTTTATGGATTGGTTAGGTTATTGTGAGGTTTTTATTAATTAATTTTTAAATTTTGCATAAATAATTACATACCTCCTTGCTCGGACAGAGGACGAGTATGAAAAGCCGAACCTCGTGGCTCGTCCGTCCAAAATTTGCAGGGTGTTTGAGTCTGGCAATGGCGACGTGACGTCTCTGGAGCGACGGCAGGTTGCAGCTGGAAAACCATTTTTATTATTACCCAACTCGTTACGTAGAAATTTAAAAATAATGAGGGCTCATTTCTCACATGGCACAAATCCAAGACTGGTCGTAGTCGAAGGAGACGCCTTCGCTCCCCGTCGTCCCTTGTATTGTCCGCGCCAAGAGATGAACTGCTCAATAAATTACGCCTTTGTACTTTTCACAAATAATTTTCTTCCTTGGGGAAAAAACTCACCCAGAGAAAGTGTTCCTAATAAATAAAACCTTGGAATGAAATCCCTAAATTCCCTCCGCTTCTTGTCAAATCATTATTTCCCAAATTCCAAGTTAAGTAATAATGGGGATTAATTGATTTACACATCTATACAGCTTGTAGTGATTTAATGAGGTGAAATTAATGGAAGTGAACGCCCAGGGATCCTTGGGGATCTTAATGGCCGAAACAACCCAAAATGTCTCCAATGTTGTGTTTGGGCCAAAGTTGGGGAAAAGTTGGTCTGTGCAGGTGAGAGATGTTCTCAAGGAGAGGTGAATGATTAATTCGGAGCTCTTAATTAATTAAAGAAATTAAAAGTAAAGGAATTTATTCCGGATAGAAGAGACTTTTAATTTCTCCAACTTTCCCGACTCTCGAGATTGAATGAACAAAGTTTCCCAAGGACTTTTCTCCAAACTCCCCCAAACATTCCAAATATTCGCCAGATGAGGGGTTGGGAAGATCACAACTTTTTATTTCCTTTTTTCCAACAGGGTTCAAGGTGAATTTCTCTCATGTTAATTAATCATCCCAAATGGTAATCATATTCCACCTCGACTTTGCTAAATTAGAAAGGAGAAAACAATGGGAAGTTCAACCAAAGTCAGTTCATCATCTTCAAAATCCATTTTTTCTCAAATACAAACCTGTATTTACCGGGTTGGATTCACCTTGGTTAGAACTTTTAAAATGGTTTCGGAACAACAGCCGTCTTGAATTGAATATTGACCTGGCGAATGGCCAAAGGTCTTTTTCGGTAATGTGGAATAAAAGTATTATTGCAGATTTGGAAAACTTTTAAAGTTTCTCCAATGGGACGACAAGGGAAAGTCTCAAAAGTTCTTTGAATGGAATTCTTTCGCCCGTGGGAGGAAAAACTCTTCAAAAACATTCTTAAATAATATTATTATATATACTATAGTATACTGTATATAAAGTATACTATAATATATATTGTATAATATGTATGTACATATTATACATATAAGTAAGTACATTATTAAATATCTAGTAGTAATATATAATCTACGTACATAATAATTAATCATTTTACTTAACATGACTCATATTCTACATGTTTTGTAAGATGTAATAACATAGTATATTAGCATATTAATGCTGTATGTAATGTACCATATTTCAGAACATGTGTATATGATATGCGATATGTATTTGTATGTGTGGGTGTTTATGTGTAGGTAATTAAGGAATATGAATGAATGCACATGGGTGGCTATTAGCCTGATTTAATATTGAATTTAATAGGGATGTAAAAGTGGAGGATTAGAATTCATAGCTTCCATAAACTGCCTAATAAATGATAAGATTTGACTAACGGCTTAAACTCTTCCTAATTCTACCAATTAATTCCTAATCTTCTTTTACCTATAAATTATCACCATTATTTTCCTTCTAAATGACATTTAAGCCAGAAGGTCGTATGTTTCCTGGTGCATGATTTTGACTACTTATATCATAATTATGATTCTAAAAATAAATACAGGGAGACTCAAATGAATTAAAATGTATATTTAATATCTCATATGCAAATATTATTTTTTCCTCCTTTTCAATTAATAAAAAATCTTTCACTTGGCCTCAAATGATCCAAAAAGGGTTTTTATCGATAATCGGAGTGAAAGTAAAATGTTGAAGGGAAATTGAGAAAAATGGATCTCTGCTGTGGTGTGAAATTAATAAAGCTGTCGTCCATCGCCCATAATGAAAGAACTCCACAAAGGAAAATATCCAATGAGCTCATCAGAGGAAGATTCCTCGGGAGAAAAATGATAATCAATAAACTGAGGAATCCTTGTGGAAACTTCTTCCCTGATGACCCAAAATGGAGGTTTGGAAGAAATGGAGGTTGGAAATCAAATTGAAAACTAAATGTTTAATTTCAGAATATTCTCAGGGTTTTTCACATATGTTGAAAATTGAAATGGAATCCTTAATTTATTAATTTTATTATCAAAGGTCCCGTGAGAGGGTCAATGGAATTGAAATTGAGCTCCCAACTTCCCTCCCAACATCCCAATTAGTTCCAAGTTGAACAAAAGAATGTGGGAATTTGAATTGAATGAACCTTATGATGAATTGCTAATTGGGGAACAATAAAACGATCCAACTTCGCCATGGCTAATTAATTAACATTGCAATTCGTACAACACAACCTTTGGGCCCTTGGAATTATCATTTTTTTGATCATTAGCCACAATATACATTTGGTCAGCATTTGGTCATTATATTATTATTTGACAAATTGACGAGGAATGCAATAAGCAATACATGGAGAATATAGTCGGATTGGACAAAGTCTGTGCAGGTATATTGTTTTGTCAAAGACCATAAATTGAACCATCAACGACATGAAAGAGGAGAAATTTGTGTCAAATGACTCATTAACGTGGTTGAAAATGAAACGTCGAAAGTTTCCCAATTCAAAGGAATAATTCTTCAGTTCCACTCAAATTTCATCAACGGTCAGATTGAGAATTTCAATCACTTTGAAATTGGCCAATTGATCATATTACATCATTTAATCCCCCATGTATGATATTTGAAACCCTTTTGATTGAAATATTAAATTCCGTTTATATTTAATGGAAATATCTACATGCTTAAAATTGTTGGAAAATACCATATGAGTACCTAGAATGTTTATATGCTAAAAGTGTGTATGAATAGTGAATAGAAGTAAAATAATTTAATTAAGTACCTGAATCATGTGCAAAAAGAGAAGACTTCACTTCGGCCATTGTGCATTGCGGTTCTTCGTCTGCTTTAAACAATTTTGCCAACATGACGTCCACGACGCCTTCAAGTGAAATCTCGTTGAGGTCGAGTAGAAGCACGGCCTGGTTGAGGAAATGGGCCACATCCAACGTCGCTCTCACCTCCGACCCGAAATCCTTCATGGGCACCTTCTGCAAATGAATAGCGAGCATGTAAGGCTCCTCCACCTCCTCCGTCTCCTCAAGTTCTTCTTCTTCAGGTTCCAAAATGGGAGTTTCCTCTACTTCCACAGCCACCGACGACTTCCGCCGCTCAACCAAAACCACCGGGCTCGGGGGCTTTTCTTCCTCCACAGACGCTTCCAGTGGATTCTGCGACACCGGCGGGGAAATTGAAAGTCGCCGCAAATGGCGTCTGAAATTCCCTTCTTCCTTTGTCAGCGACTTCATGTCGAACTGAGCCACAGAGCGACGTTTGAGCAGTGGCGGCTTGACGGGCAAATTGGTCGCATTGACCGGCCCGGCCGCCTGCCACGATCCGTACAAGTTGGGGTAAGGAAGGGTCAGAGAGCAACGACGAGTTTGTTGAACCACCGGCTGTGGCACGGGCTCTTGCGGCTTCGGGAAAACGTTCATGTGCGACCCCGTGTCAACGAGGAACGAAGACCGACGGATCAACTTCCGACCACTTGAGTGATACAATGAAGATCTTTTAGGACCGGAGGAAAAGCCTTCGGTGGAAATTGTCCCAGCTGACCCGCTCCGACCTGTCGACCGAGTCCCGACCTCTTCCATTTCTTCCTCGTCACCGTTCTCCTCCTCGAGAACAGTTTCCGCTATGGGGATGGAGGCCATGGGAGACAATTCCCCGCGACCTGTCGGGCTTCGAGACCGGGATCTTTTAATTTCCTTAGGAGAGACGGGGAGTTGAAGATGGGCGGCTTTTTCCTCCGGGGTCGCCAACGGAGGGTCAACGCCGATTTTTTTCTCTTCTTTGCTCATTTCGATTCAATTTCTATCACAACGATACCAGGAATTTACAATTAAATTCTGTACATTGAAATTCCATATTTCTTCATTAATATCTAATTAACTTTTCGTACAGCTGTCCCTCAATGTATTGAAAAATTTCATTCTTTTAGCTCTGGGTTTTAAGAAAATGGTGAGATTTGAATTTGAGGTCATTAGATTTCCTTTTTTAAATCCCCACTTTGATCTCAAGCGGGTGAAAAAGTGAAAGTTCATACATTTTGAAGTCTTGGGAGGTTTTGGAATCATTGGAGAAATTGAGAGGTTTGAAGAGATCAGGTAAGGAGTTTTTTTGAGAGTTGGGAAGGGCAATTAACTCCCACTCACCTTCAAACCCAATTTCCTCTTTCTCCACTTGAGAAATGATGGGCGGTTGAACTGAGAATCAAACACATCCCAAATGAACCCAAACCTCCAATCCCAAGACCCAAAGACGTAAACCTAAAGAAATTCAAACCCCGGGTTTGGTGGCCAATTCCCTCAATGGGATGAATTTCTCTTTAATTGGAATTTGGGATTAGAAATTGATCAATTCCTTGGAATAATTAGAACCCGTTTGAGATTGAGTTGGACATGAAAGGGAATTCCTCTCACGAGAATTAACGCCAATTGAAAGCGAGTCAAATACCCGTTTGGGCCAATCCCCTTAACTGGGGCTTTGAGAATGAAATTTTACATTTTCTATCCAAAATCAAGGAAAGAGTTGAAATGTTGGGAAAATTTGAGGGGTTTGGAAATCGTGGGGTCGTAAAATGATCAGCTTCGCCGATTTAACTCAATAACTTTCATTTGGATCTTCCTACAACGGGGTTTTATTGTCAAGAACGGTCTTACCTTTACAATTCCCCTTAAGATCTCACATCCAACAGAATGGGGTCAATTTATCCAATCACAAATTCCCCATCCCAATCTTCCCATCCAATAAATTGAACCTGGAACCGATTTATGTAAGTTGGAATGATTCTGATAACTTTTTTATATTTATTTTCCAAAGGTACAATTTAAACTTTTGACCGTTGATTCAAAGAGGAACGAGGGAAAAAATGTCAAGAATGAAATTCATCATTTCTTTCTTATCATTGTTGTAAGATGAGGGAAAGTTAAAGGGGGGAATATGACACTTTGAAACAATTTCTTCAATCTTCAAATATTACTCAACTTTTGACCTCAACTGCACGTCACCAATCACCCGTTTGAAGAATAAATATTATAATAAATATGATATATTTATAATTCTCATATACAATATATTTAAATCTCTTTCCTAATAATATTATATACTGTATTATGGTAAGTAGGCTAAATATAAGTATAGCACCAAATTTATCTCTCTTTATATATTGGGCTTATATTGGGTTTAGGTATATATATGGTATATGTATTGGGTTGATCTGTGAGGGTCAATTAGAATTTTTTAATTTATTTGCGTATACTTTGGTATATTTGATTATCTTTGCTTGTAAGGTAACTACAGGGGGAAGGGATGAATGGGCAGAGCGGAGGAGTCGGACTGAGAGTTTTTTCCCAATTCCCCCCAATGCCTATCTTCACCGGCGCATTCCAAATCGGATCCGAGCCTTCCCGACCTTCGGCCCGCCCGGACCAGCCACCGCCACCCAAACTTTCTCCCTACGAGCCCTTAATGCCTTTAATACCTCACACTTCTCATTTGAGGCGAACATAACCCTTTGATTTCAACCCATCATTTTACTCCTCCTTTCACCCAAACATTCAATCCAATATTTCCCATAACTCTCAGACCTCCTGTTTTATATCTCAAATCAAATCCTCGTTTTTTTAAATATTGGGAATAATCTAACCAGTACATGAAATATAAAATACGTATATCAAGAGATGTTAGAACTTCTGTGGAAGGATGTTAAGAATAAATATTTGAATGGGAATTATATAAATATTTAATGAGAAATCTTTGAATCTTCAATTGTAGCATTTCTTTCAGAGATTTCGCGGTGAGTGAAATGATGAGTGAATTGAAGAAATCTCCTGATCAGTGGGGAGATGAAATGAAAGAAAAATGAGGAATTGAGTCATAAAAATCCTCGCGTGATGAATAAAGATAGAAATGTTTCGGAGACATGCGAGAATTTCAAATTCCACCCGACACTTTCCCATTTTCCCCATGTACTCAAAAATACATAGTCGGATAATGAAGGAATGTAAAAAGTACAAGTCGTTTTCCCTTTAATTATTTCTTAATTGTCTCCATGTCTTTATTACCAATGGGGACATATTTATTTATCTATCCACAGGACATGTAGATTATATACATACATAATTACATTATCAACAAATTTAGGGTCATTTTTAGTAACAAATTGATAATAAGTTTAAAGTATTTGGCATTGTGAAGGGATCGGCTGTAGCAAGGGAAATAAAGGGAGAGAAAGATATGGAACTTCTTTGAGGGGATTTGTGGGCGGGGAGGAGACCTTGGATTTGTCTGATAGTCACAAGATATGATTGATGATTTGCATTATCTCTTTTTGGAGAGGGACAATTTAACGCCTTTCCAACCACCTCAATTCAAAGCTCTTCGCTCAATCACAACTTTCCCTTTTTTTTTTACTACAAACAACATTCAATCCACAATCTCAGCTCAAAATTAATCCAATTACAAATATTTGGATTCATTCCAGTAACCCAATTAATTTATCAGTTAGAATCTTTTTCGGAATTTGATGGCAAAAACCTTTTTTTCAATTCGAATCTTTATCTTCTTAGAATTCATTTTCATATAAATACATATATTGGATATATGTATATAAAGCTTCATTTTCATTAGGTTCATTTTGGTAGTTTTCTTCTTTTTTTGTTCTTGAAGATTTGTCTGTTGATATGATGATTTTATGGTGATTATTCTCATTAGTGTTGCTTGATGATTTTGGAGGTTTGATTTGAATTTTGTTGATTGAGCGGCGGAATGCGGGGCATTGGGATTGGTATATATGTTAATAGATATTTCTTTGTATGGTGATGGGATTTGACTTACCTCGTGCTTGAGATACATGAGGTTCACTTCTTCCCCGTCATCTGAAAAGAAAAGGAGATTATTGATTGGGTCAATACCCACTCGCCCATATCCATACACTTTCTCCTCCATTACTCCCCACTTTACTCTCATAATACATTAACATATCCAGTGAAAGACAAATCAATTTTATTAGATCATTCAATCCACATCCGCGAGATATCATATCATCCCTGGAACTTGAGACAACCGAAATGTATCCAAATCCTCAATTATATACTATTGTATGGAATAAAAATACTACCAAAGCTCTATAAATACTTTATTCACTACTGTATGACAAATATGATTCTTAACATCCTTATACTATACTACTACACCAATTGTATTGGTAATAAATACCATTTAATTTGATATATAGTTATATTTATTATACATTGTTATTGTTGGTTAATTAAATATTAAATAATATATATTACATCTCCTGGGGAAGTTTTATAAAAGTTTGGATGAAAAGAAGGGATCAAAATGTGTCTTTGAGATTAATAATGAATTAATGAAAAGAAGATTATTTTATTAAAAAAGGGCTATAAATCGCGGGGCCGTGAGATTTGATAGGCGGAAATATCCCAGAGATTAAACTTCTTTCTTTCACATCTCTCTTGGTAGGTGATTGGGCCATGTGTAAATATCCCAATGGGGTTGATTTCCATTTATATTGTACATTTCATTTTTGAGAAGGAGTGTTTGGAGGGTTGAATTAAAAAGGGGGGATCGGGGGGGATCGGGGCGAAGGGAGAAGATCGTTGGAGCCACCGGGAGAAGACGGGTGAAAAATTCCACATCATCAACTTGAAGTCCCTGCGAAGGCATCTGGGAAAATCAATAGGAGACCTCTTTGCGAAAATCCAGTCCCTCTGCGAATCTGTGGAAGTGTAAACCTTTTCCCTTCCCTCTTCTTTCGCCGCCCGAGAGACGACGAGGACGAGTTGCCCCGCAGAGAACTCCCGCACTTTATTACTACTTACAACCAAATGCCCGGGCACCGAATCTCGCTCTGGAGCGCCCTCTTACTCAAAAAACCCAAATCCTCTCTCCCAACCACCCACAGAAAAACTTTCTCTGCTTTCACCCAGGTGGCAAAATTTAACCGTTTTCCTCCAACTTCCGTTTTCCTTTAAAACCATAAATGTTAATTTAAACTTGGTTCAAATAAAAACGAATTTGTAAAACCCCATAAGAATAATATGAATATTATCATTAATTCTAATTATCCTTTAACAAATTAATTATAATTACATTGCAGGTTAAAAAATGGAGTTATAAATGTTATCGTTTGATTTGTTTTATAAAAATGATATTTAAACATTACATACATACATGGATTTTGTAATATAAAATACGTATCATACATACGGTACTGGTTGTTGTATATATACTAATGCCCTGTATTAAGAAGATCTTTTAACAAAAATTTAAATAAAACCAACCCTTTTGTTTTAATTTTCAATTTTCCTAACATTTTCTCTTCTAAGTGAACCATTGAAAATTATTTTCCATTTTGTTCCCTTTTACGAGGAAGGAATTTGAGTTTGGTTGAGAGCGGACGGAAGAACTTTCCTCTTCATTTCCATCCCAGGAAAGTCAAAGTTGAATCTCTCCCCATTTTAATGTCTTTCCCATAAGTTTCATCATCAGTAATCAGCGATTACCTTTTATTATTCCTCTCTAATTTATTCTATTGGTCCAAGAAAAACCCAAAGAACTTCTCCTTTATGAATAATAAACTTTCTTCCCCCTTCTTTTATGACCAAAGAACCCAAGGATCAAGAAGAGAGGACAAAATAATAAAACATTTCCATTTGAAAGCCTTTAAATAATAAATTCCAAATTTGTTTTTGAGTCTTTGCAAATGGAATTTAAGCATAAAACTTGATGAGTATTTCAAATTTAACAACATTCCTGGCATCTCTTTCTTTACATTTAATTAAATATAATTTTCTATATTCTAAAATATTTATTGCAAGTTTATTTAAGGCCACGAACTTCTCATGTTCTGACATTAGTTTCAATGTTTATCCACGCTTGAGTAAACTGAATGATAATTATTCCACTTTATTCAAATGTTAAATAAAGATCACTTTACTGATGGGCCATGTGAATTATTAAAAGGCACATTGCCGTATAAACTTAGTGGCTACTAAAACGTAGGAGGTAAATGTTTGACAGGTAAAACGTAGAAGGATGTTTTGCAAAGTCAGGAAATTGGGATCAAACTTTCATGCCAATTTGAATAAAGACCCATAAAGAGTAAATGAAGAGAAGGCGGAATGGAATGAGTGTTTTATTGAATGTCTCTCTTTAATCTTAAATTAATCTCGTGGTGGAAGAAGACTCAGAATTGAAGCCCTCAGCTTCCGCCCTCAATTATTTATTCTCATCAATTTAACCCCCTCAGCTCCCCACTTTGAGGAATTAAGACAAGTTGAAAAATGGAAGATCCCTTCTTGGAAAATAATCCAAACATAAAGCGCGACCTCCCACAACTAAATCAAAAAATTAAATAAATGCTATTTACAAAGAAAATATATGTATTTATGCATATTTATTTATGTGTATAATGTATGACTGTATTTACTAACTTATGACTGATTGCATATCATGGACCTATCTATCTTCTTAGATATTTACTTAAACCACATAAAATACCTATTACGTGTGTTTTACGTATAATATGTATTTTACCCATATTTACATAATATAATGTATGGGTGGATTATATTAAATATGTAGGATACATTTGGTGAATGTAAAGAAAGGGTAAATTTGTTGAAGGGTCCTTGGACCCTCGAGCTAATTATTTTCAAGCTTCGATGACTTTCCTCATTTCACAATTCCTTTTTCATTTCTTTCGAGCTCATCTTTCCCCTCAACAAATAGGAAAATGATGAAATGAGAAATTGTTGAGAATTGGAAATCATAATAACATTTTTTAAATTAAAATTTATTTGGAAAGAAAATGAGTTTTTTTTGTAAAAAAACCGCTTGGAATCTCCAATTTGTGCCCTCATTTGGCATAAGCAAATATTCCTTTGTTTGCCAATTTCTCATTCAATTCTCAACCAAATGGAGTTTGTCTTTCAATTAAAGCCCATGAAAGCCTTTTCTACCTAATTGTGTATTTACTTGTGTGTAGTCATTATTTGTAATTATTCTGACAACTGTTTCCTAACTTTGGATTTCTTACAATGAGACAATAAATAATGAGATTTGTCCAACATAACTAAATAAATCCTAATGGGATTATACAACTCCCTGATTTCCCCCTGTCAAAACAAAGGGAATTCTCTAATGCTTCTTTACTCAATTAACACTCCACACAATTCATTTCATCCCAATATTTAAATGTAGCTCCACACACATAGAGTCTAAAAATGGTATATAAAAGTACTACATACATCCTTGCATACATATGGCCTACTAAATATATAATCCTATTATTCCTATCTTCCTACCATTTAGATGTTACATACTATAGTATACAGTATGAAATATCTATTGCTCAAGTATAGCTGATATATTATTTTACTGTATGTGCTTAAGTACATTCCTTTCAGTGTGGTTTCAATATCAACAGCAGTGTTTGAGTTTGAGTATTTTGACTTTACAGTCATTTTCTTCATGCACGAGGGAGATTGTTAATAAAAGACAAGGTGACGGCGTTATTTGGGGGAATTTTATTTCCTGGGGAAACCTTTCTCCTTCCCATGAGAGAATTCTCCATTGTCATTCCAATCCTCCTCTGGAACTCTTCGAGTCCTTCCAAACTCTCATTTTAATTTTAAATTCTCCCTCTCCAAACTCACAAGCCTTAATTCCCCCAAAACTCACACTTTCTCTTTAACAGACTTTAACTATATACTAAATTCAAGTATAACCTACAAAATGTATAAAATACGAACAAAATACAAAATTTGTTTTAAAAATATATAGAATAAGGGTAATAAAATATATATTGTGAATATATAAGCAGATTTTTCAAAAGATTTTCCGTTTTGATAACATTTGAACCCTTTGGTTGATTAATCGTTAATTGGTTGTAGTAAGTGTAGGTTTAATGGATTTGTATTTATTTATTAATTTAGTGGGGTATTGGGGTGAGAGGGATCTTCCGGCACATTTGGCCCCTTAATTAATTTACAAGTCGAATTTCCTCGTACGGGTTTAAAAGATATGTACTTGTATGTATTTATATATCCTCAATAATCCATGGTTTTCCCCAATACGTCCTAAATGTAAGTCCATTAAAGAAGATTACTTTTCAATTACTTATGTCTTACGCAGGCCCATAGTTCCTCAAAAGAGTCAAAGGACTTTTTTGATCCTTCTTGGCTGCATAGGAAATTTCCTCTTTGATATGATTTAAGGAGATTTTTAGGGCTCAATCTGATGGGAAGATTCTATTATGTTTAACTTAATAAAATGTCCGGGCTCTGTGCATGATGAAATGATGTTATGATAATGGATATAAGAACGACTAGTAAATATGACAAAGCACATGGGCTGCTATATGATGCGCCAAATTATCAGGATTTATACTCTTAGTATCCCCCGGGTTGTCATCAGTTGTTGATCCGAAGGGATTAGTGGAAGGGTGTTAATTACCAAAGGACATTGATCATCATTAGAAGTCTTACCATACACAAGGACCCACTCGTCGTTTCTGTAAATCCAAGTGGAGCATGGGGCTGTGGGCTTTTTGGCCGAGTCAGAACTCCCGAATCGGCGCATGGACCCTCGGAAAGATCCCCTCAGTCTCCGGATACTCATCTTCACTTCCTGTCAGAACAATTGCGTTAAAGGGTAAATTCCCAATTATTCCCCCCCCCCATTTTCCATCCACTTTCTCCGCCATTCATCCGCACGGTGTCCAGAAAAAAACCCAATTTAAGGAATTTGGGTCCCAATTGAAACCAATGTTTTGTTAATTCCAATTTAACACATGCTTCATCTTTATCATCCCATGGAATTTGGTCCTTTGTGGCAATGAGCCAGAATGAATTAATAGGTGAAATACTGGAGTTTGAGCAAAAGCTCACCTGTTACTCCTTCATACATATTTAAATAGTTTAAATTCGTAATGGGTCCTGGGAAGGTTTCATAAAACAAATAGACAAATCACCTTTTCCACCTCCAGATATGTTTCAGTAGATCACAATTACTAATGAAGATAAATAGGTCTTTTAATTTCCTTTAAATCCGTCTCGACTTCCCGCCGGCCACCCACGGACAGGTTTTTCGCCCGGGTCAAAAGACTTTAATCTTCTTAAGACCGAACCCCCATGGAGGAACTCTCCCTCCCGGCAACCCAATAAATATCCCCCAACACGGGGTAAGGTGAGGAATGATTCAAATTCGACGACTCCCCATATGTTCTTTAAGAGCAACTTAATGTTGTAAAAGGGTCATAAATCCCATTTCCCTCCGTTATCCCTTTTTACAACATGAGCAGTTACATCACACCGCTCTCCATTAAAAACTGTCTAAAAATAAGGAAACCCCCAATGTGGGATCCTTCAAGAAATGAAATGTGGGCGAAAGATTTAAAAACCATTTCATCACACCCAAACCACAATTCAAAATATTTTTCCAATGCGCTCTCTGAGTGTATAAATACATAAATAACCTCGGAAATTTAGCCGTCAATTGTTCATCAATTTCTTTCAACTCATTTCATTACACCTCGGTTTTTGTACCAATAAACGACCAATTGTTGAGAATCCAGTAATTCCCTTATTGGTGGCAAAATCGAGAGTTTTAAATGTCAAGGATCCAAATGTGAACATTTTCCTGATCCAAAGCTAGAGCTTTTTTCATTAGTTTTCCCAACTTGAGTTGGAAGGATTTTGAAGGAGGATCTTTATTTAATTTACCTCCACTCAATTTCCTCTTAAAGGGGGAATAAGATGATGGTGAAGAAGGTGTGGATTCGATGGAGGATTTGTGAGATTTGCGAATGTCGAGCGAAGGAAGTAATTTTCCCCAACCTCTCTAACAAGAATTTGATGAATTGGCGAGGAAAGTTAATTAAATCATTTCACCTACTCTAACTTTCCCTTTTCAACATATGAGCCTTTATATATTATATAGAACGTAAAATTCGGTATTGGAGTTAAAACCTTTCGTCTAGTGTATAAACATATAAGTCCTAATATTACGGCATATACCGTGTATATATACTCTATTTTCTTAGAGAACAAGGACCCTTATATATTACATACCTACATAGTAGGTAATAGTATCAGCTGCATCAAGTATATGGGCAGTATACATATCAGTGTATGCGTATATATTTAATACAATGCATACATAACATTTTTATTATAAGTAAACTTAAGTTTAGGTATATATAATATTAATATGTAGAGTATGTAATATTTATTATTAGTAGAACTTATCCATCCTGTGAATTGTGTAGCTTAGAAGCTTCGACTCTTCCAAATACATTTTGAAAGTTTTTTTCAACTTGTTGAAACGACAAATTTCCATTTTGTCACCTTGAAAACCTTCGTCTCTTTCCCATGTGAAGGATTTGAATGGAAGTTTTTTAAATAGGGCCTTTATTTACTTTGGGGATCTCAAGCTTGAGGATTTGGCGAGATTTTACATGTGAATAAAAGGTTTCCTTATAAATTTCTTGGCTCATTCTCGATGTTAAAAAAGGGTTGTTCAAATATTATTTATTGCTATTTACATTCAGCAAGTCAACAAAGATCATGTTTTTGAGGACACGTTCGATTCAATTTCCCCTCACATTGGATTTATTCTAAATAAAAAGTAGGGAAATATTCCAAGACTTCTCAGATGTATTATTAAAATGAATAAATTTATTTTACCTTTATGAGCTCAACTCAATAGAGCAGAGCTCAATAAAAATTACATTTTTTTCATCAATTTCCCAATTTTGCGAAAGTGGAGTTGGATTTGAGCAATAAGATGGAAGTTGAGAAAGGTTTGCTCAAAAGCTTCCCGTTTCTTTTAATGTAAGAAATCCATAAAGATTGAATGAACAAAAACGCTGACTGAGTCGGAAGGAAATAAAAAAGTTCTCAATTTCCTCGGAGAAGGGGAATTATGGAGATGACATACAACCGCCGAAAATGAGGAGATCACAAAGCGAGTCTTTTCAGAGGGTCGAATTATACCAAGGAGCTTCGCTGAATTCGAATAAGGAATTATGGAATCTAATTACCGGATCTGGAAAATAATACCCTGGGTTAAATATTCCAATAGTTCGGAGAGAGAGACCCAATACATTGGATAGTTCTATTGGGCAAGGTTTGAAATGAGGAGCGACACATTCAGAGACTCCAACTTTACCACCAAAAGTCAAAAGTTGACAGTTTGGATGGAGGTTGTAGATCTCGGCGGTTGAGTCATCACCTCGCTCCTTTCCGACCCGGGAAGTGAAGGGACGAACGGACCCGAACGCCCATTCCCCGAATGTCACTCTCCATTTTGAGAACAATTGATCTTGGGATTTTAAATCTGGGAGAGATGTAAATGCCTGATTGATGGGGATGGGAAGTAAAGGACCGTGGGAGATGCACAAAACACCTTATGCTCACTTACTTCACAAATGATCCGAAACCTGAAGCTGAAACAAATGGATTTGCAGGTTTCAAATTGGAAACACTTTCCCTTCATCTCTCTACATCATCCTTAAATTGTAAGTGCTCTGAGTCCCATCAATAAAAATAAACAGTATACAAAATACAAACAATTTACTCAAATCACGCTATTTAAGTCCAAAAGGATTTTACAACAAATCCTTCAATTCAGATATATAAATCATGCAATTGATACGCATACTAAATATATTGGTATATTTATTTAAATACATGTCTACTTATTTAGTTCATATCACAAAACGAGTGAATTTAAAAATTGCCTATAAAAGTTCCTAATGGCTTCTGATGAATAATTCATTTTCAAGATGCAGATGAAGCCGTGAACAAATCCTCATTGGAATTTCCATATTCTCCATTTCAGTCCTGGATTGCGTACTTAGATTTAAATAACGCCCTGGTTTTAATTTTAATTGACAAGAAGGGAAATTGTGAAGGGGATTTAAAATAGAGGAAAGAGGAGGAAATATTTATTTACTTAATTCAAGACCCAACTTCAGGCTGTTGATTGAAGAAGAAAAATAAGGGCAAAAGTCCCTTGAGGGAACTCAAAAACATCTCAAGAGATTTCTCCTTTCAACCGCCATCAACTTGGGCCAATCTTCGAGTTGATCAGAGAGTTAAGTCAATAAGCTCCAAATTTATGAATCACGTCCAGAGACTCTCAGAAGTTACAGGTACAAAACAAGGGCTAATTAAATCAACATAGATATCCAATATAAATTTATATTTACATTGTAAATCGATGTATATTATATAATAACATGTTCAAAACATTGATCCTTTGACATCAGCCATATAAAACCTACCATAAAAGGAAATGTCCCAAATAAAACGTTTATTAAGAACAATTCTAAGATTTAAAAAATACAAACTAATATTACTATTTATCATATAGTATAGTATTTATTATACTTAAGTATAGGATATACTTAGGTGTGTATAGCTACCACAGTAGTTATGTCAAATACATAATACTTTTTGTTTATTTTAAAAAATAGTATCCAATTTTTATTAAAATGGTCCTTCCGCACAGAGCAACTCTCATACTTACAAATATTGTACAAACATATGGGATGTAAAATTAATAAAAAAATGCCATTTGCTCCGATTTTCCCACTCATATTTGACCTGGAGAGTAAAAGGTATATATTTAATAATATGTTGGAGGCTAAGATGGATGAGTGGAATTGAAAAGGGAGGATCAAACGGCCGCCAAACTTCCAACATCTCTCTTTGAATGGTAAAAGAGTGACTTTGGGCCAAACTTCTCCTTCACCCCTCCGTTGGCAGTAAATAAATGGGCAAATGTATGGAGACTCCTTTCAATAGACATCTCCATTTGTTTGCACAATTTAAAAAAATCTGCAGAGCGTCAGTCCATTTATTATTCTTTCGACCAAATCCAACCATTTTGGACGTGAGAACCAATGGACAAATTCCACCATACGGATTTTCTTTCACTTCAATGCCGAGGTAATTAATGGGCAACAAGAAGTTGAATTAAATTAGCTAAGAAAAATTGGGATCTTTTATCACGTCCGCAGACCAAGACGTGGGGATATTTATCACCTGGTTATATCAAATATCACATCTTTTAATAACAAGGACCACATGGTTAGATATATTAAATATTACATAGAGTAAATAGATACATATAAGATATATTTATTACAAGACATCTCATACTTTTCTCGTGGGAGAAAGAGGGAAAAGTTATATGTGAAATAATAGTAGTAGTGAATAGCCCTTGGCGGTCAACCGCTCACGGAAATCCTCAAAATCGTTATATGTATGATATACAATATATACTGTATATTAAAAGGGGAATTGATCATTGGGAAAAGTGTGGGTGTGTCGGAGGAAGAATATTTTTATCTTTGGGGATAAGGAACAACTTCCCAAATAACACTTTCCACTTTCTTTCCCCAAGTTCTATTGTGGTTGCAGGGAATGGTTTGAGTAGGGGTTACCTATCTGATTGGATATACCTATCCCACCTGTACATTATGGATATGGCGGGCATTAAGTGGAAGATCTCTCTTATGATCTTTCTGGTGTGTGGAGATTGTGCATCACTTTCCTTAAAGGGGAAACCACTCGGATAGGTAAAAAGATTAAATGAAGGATCTCGAGAGATTTTCCTCTCTCATTTACCCAACTTTACACGAGAGAGAAAATCTATGAAGATGAAGTCGAAGATTCCTCTGCCAACTTCCCACATTGACAAAAGTACAACATATGATACACCAGAGCACAAATGGTAAATTAATACAATGCGGGCCTTTCCATTTCTAAACAATTCCCAAGAGTTCTCATAGCCCAACTTGTAAAACGTAAGCTTATTAAAATACGAACAAAAAACTTGGAATTGAAATCCCAATCCCATATTTAAATATAAACTTAAATAATTTTAAATTTTTTCTAATAAATCCCAGCTTGACATTTTTTGGCAAAGCGACAAATAAATATCAATTTCTCAATTGGTCTCATAATTGTCCACATTTTGGCTCAATCATTTCAATGAGTTTTTTGGAATATTCAAAGGGGGAAAATGCGTTTTAAAATTTGTGAGATCCTCCGACAAAGGGGAAATGGGGTAATGTCTTGAGGGGAAGATTGGGAATTGAGCTGAAGGAATTAATATCGCGTGATTTATTGTTCCCTTCTCCCCCCTCAAAACATTTCTTTCAGATTGTTTGCCAAAGTTGGGGTTGAGGAACAGCCGAGGGAAATCTCCAACACAATTGAAAGATGGTCCAATTTCATCTTTCTCTTCATTTGCGAATAAAATCCCTCACTTTTCCCCATGGCTTCTACTTCTCAAAGAGAACGGGGAACACACTGTTGCTCCCAAAGACCCTGAAGGGAATAAAGGGATATATGGATTCATAATCATAAAAAATCATATCTACTTAATGGTATTAGTCACTATATCCCTACTAGTTGTAGGCTTGTAGTCGTATGAGTAATATCCTATCAGTATTAATAAATGCAATGATCATTCCATCAATTTATTAGTAGATTAAAAAACGGATATTTATACCAATGGATTTAAACTGGATATTTGAGAGATTTCTTTGGATTGGAAAATTGAATCAGTTTTTTGTTTCCTTATACATACGTTATAGTTCATAGTGTTCACAAAGTATATGAAAAGTCCATATATTTGGGTATATAAAATATATTGAGTTCGCCCAATAGGATTTTTTGCCCCATCACCTCTCACGGAAGTGGAAGAGAAATAAACCAAGGAAATGTTGACAATAATGGGAAAGGAGCTCATGAAGAAAGCAATTGACAAAAGGTTTCTTTCCTTTCTTTCCAATGAATCTCCCTTTGTTGTTTCACACGTCCATTGATTGACATTATAAAGGGAAACTCTGAGAGCACGAGGAACGAATTCACCCAAATCGGAATTTATATATACGTTGGGCAAGGCGTGAATTTAATATCAGAGGAATTTGGCAAAGATTTGTTGGACGTACCTTGTTGGGTTTGGGTTGGTGAAAATAGAAATGTTGTTTGGTTGACAAGTTGAGCGTGTAGGGTGGTCGATGGGTGGGGGACGTGGAGAGGACTCAACCTTCTCCTTTGGACTCCGTGGGGAAAAAGAGACGGAAGTCGGCGGGGAAGGGCGCCTTAAGATCCGAAGGGAGGCTGCGTTATTTAAACCATTACAACCACTGCGCCTGCTGCACACAACCACACACAACCAACTCAACAAAGTGAACCAAGGAGCTCGGCTCCTTTGACCCAACGGTCGGGACAAAAAATAACACTCGTCCACCTGCCTGAATAAACTAAAAGGATTTGACGACTCGTGCCAATTTCACAGTGCCAGGCAAACACCTCGACTTAGACACTCCTTAACATATTTATTACTCATGATAAATACTCAAATGGGAATTTTTCGATTATTGGTATAGTACCTATACGCCTGGTTCAATTTATTTAATTATTAACAAGTGCTCGGGAGTTTTTTGGCAAATGGGAATAAAAGTTTAAGAGGAAAAGTCGAGATCCGAAATTGAAGTTTTGGAATGTGGATTTTTTTTACTTTCTCTCCCTTTGTGCCGCCTTCGCTCTCTTTCTTTCGTTTCATCGCCAAATTGCAATTGTGAAGGAATTGTTGGATGTGGAAACAATTTCGATTCAATGAGATGGGTGGAAAACGATTGGGGCATTTTTGGCACATTGTTTTAAACTTCATCATTCCGAACAAAAATTCCCCCCTGACATTTCCCCTTAGACAACGTTTATTGAATGTGTATTTTTACATCAACAGCCATCTGCTTCAACTCATCTCAATATGCAAATCAATATCTCCATACTTTAAACCTAAGAAAATAAAGATCCAAATCCAATTATACTTTATGCCTAAGGCTGTTGTGGCTAAGAAACTTCGTACCGAAAGTAAATGATGCTTTGACTGCGGAACAAGATACGGTTCACGTTTAATATATTTTCAAAGAGAGATTTAATGGGTTTAATAAATTGCAATTACGCATTAAAATGATCTTATAACAATTTATTGATACATTTTTATATTCAATTTCAATATAAATAACAATATAGTTTGTTAATAACAATTAAGATAACAAGCGGCATGATTTTGGCAAATACATATACATATTTTTAAATAAGTCTTCCAGTAACAAATAAAAATTTGTAGTTACATATTTTGCATTGTCCAAATCACAATCTTTCATCTAGTTTTTTAACATTGTAAATAACAATAACTCAAATTAAAAAAATTTCTATAACTGCTTACATATTTATTATTATTATTTGAGCAATAATTAAAAAGGTGAACGAATGTTGGTATGTTATGTATGTCAATTCGAGAAAGCGAGTCCCCAAACAAAAACTCCAGAGGCGATGAGGGCGAAAGTGAGGGCGAGGGCGGAGGCGGCCACTGGAACTCCTACGACCTTCACCTCCATTTTTAGTGTGGAAACGAAGAGGAGAAAAGAGTCGAGGTCAGTCTGTGGAGTGTCTTGGTATCCAAACGGTCGCATCCTCACCAAATGACCCAAATCACCGATTTTCCTTACGGCACTGGAAAGCTTCGAGGCCTTCAAAAATCAAAATTGTTATTATTTTAAATACTCGTATATAATACAGATATTTATTGAAATGAGTGAATACTCGAGATTTGGGGCTTATTAAAGACATTGAAATGTTAATGGGACGGTGACAGGATTAACTAAAACAATTGATTCACCTGGAGAATGGGTAGAATGAACAACAAGGCCCAAAGAACGGATGTCAACCCGAGTGATAAAACATCCTGGAGGGGAATCATCGAGTTTGAGCCATTTCGTATAAGGAAGCTTAAGCTGGAGACGAACAGCGCCCCGTTTAACACAATCAGCGGACTCACACCAAGGCCCAAGTCAGAATTGATGTAATTCAGCAACTTCCTCACTTCTCCTATTTCCTTCAAAAAACGAAATGGTGAAGGAACTTAAACCATAAAAATCCATCCAATAAAACTAAAAAAATCATATTTTTAAATCAAATACCATTTCCCATTTCCATCTTAACTTTAATATCCAATAATATCCAAACCCATGAACATATTTTTATAAATATATAGGTAATACATGTACTATGCTTAAATATAATATGTAGGTCGTAGGTATTTCAGTATTGGTATAATATTACTATGTAAAAAATATGTAATTTTTGTGTGCATACCTTGATGCAATCCATGAGGGTAATGGAGTGTTGCTGAACTCTGTCTTGGAGGAGGTCGAGGTAGAGCGCGATGCATCTGCAATGTATGCAGAAGCTTATGATTACAGTCACTTCCACTGCGTCCTGCCAGGATGTCAAAAGAGCCAAAGACCCCACCACCACCACGTGCATTTCCTCCCTGGATATTCCAAGTTTCCGAAATGAGTAAGTGAGGGAGGAGGAGGGAGGAAAACCCACCCAACATTCAACCAAACATTTACGAACACTCGCTCCATTGAAATCTGGAGGAGTTGGGCCGCCGCGGAAAGGGCAACCCAAGTGGCCGAGAAGACAATGAGTCTTTGGAATGTGCGGAAAAGCCGTCGTTGATGATTGAAGCTCCCATGGGCATGAGCGGCTTGGATGAAAACCTGAAAATTTAATTAAATCATTATTCGCAAACAAATATAAATGTTCAAATGTAACAATGTTATTTCTTTATTAATTAAGATTATTTTCAATTTCAAAGAATTGTTCTACCCTTTCCATTAAGTTCTGAAGCTGCTCATCTTCGTTTAACCGATAGAGGTAGATCATGTATAGGAAGGATGAGAAATGAAAGAGAGACGGAAGAACGTGGGAAAACAAAGGATTCCCCTCACAGATGTTGGATCCAAAAGTAATTTGAGACCCTTTGATCATCCCGGAGTCATAAGAGAAACCACGGTCACGGCTCAAGAAACAAAAAACCCAATATAATTAATTACACTTGTCCATCTTGGAAAATACAATATTGATTAAATATTATTACTTGTTCCTTTTAGTAATTGAATGTAATTGATCATATTTTTATATCATATTTCCCATATACCTAGTAAATATCTATAACTAACATTAAGAATTTTAATGTTCAATTGTAATGTTCAATAATTGTTCAATTGTAGATCTAAATATAAGTAAGTGTAAGTAAGTACCGATAGCATGTCAAATATTGGAGAATGTATCCGGCAAGCAAAAGAGCTGTAACCAAAACGAGGTACAATTTGTTGAGGTAAAGTGAGAAAGTGCACATGATGGCTGAATCGGATGTGATTGGCTTCATCCCCATCACCCCAAGGAGTCTTAAATAAGGCCCAAGGATCCGTTTGGAGTATCTGAATTCATATAGGAAGGAGTGTATTGGAAAACATGGCCTTCTCCCTCACCTGAGAACTCCTGAAATGGACGAAGACTCTACCGAAGGGAATTCTCTGAAGGAGGAGGCCTAAACAAACAAGGATGGAGATGGCGAGGAAAGTTTCCCAACTTACGTCGTTGCTTTCGATGAATTGATGGGGCGTTGAGGGAGGTTCTTGACCGATTTTGGCATTCCCGGCCTCGACGTCAGAAAACTCGCCACTCGCCATCGGTTCGGATGGAAAGAGCTGTGGAGAAATACTAAAACTTTTTTCAAACTCCCTTTTCCATAAAAATAGCCGACTTCATCAATAAAAAGAAGTATCCAAATAGGGACCATATATGGAAATATACTAGGGAGGGGCTATAAAATGTCCGGATTTAAATTTCGATTTTTAAAAAAACTAAAAACTTTTATTCAAAGAGTAATATGTCAAAATGAACAATAATATGTAGCAATTAAAATATATTACTTATTAGAAATTTCATCACTTGTTCTTGACACGGAGCATATTTGTCATGATGGCTTTGTCTATACTTGAACGAATTCTTTCAATGGTATGCTTTTACTACCATTTGGTTAAATATTATTTGAATCTTTCAATATTTGAATGATATATGGGTTATTCTTATGCGGAAGTATGATATCTCTGATAAAATAAAGATGCTTAAATAGCCAAATGTTGACACATAGGCTCCGTGTCAAGAACAAGGGATGAATTTTCTAATAAGAGATATATTTTAATTGCTACATATTATTGTTTATTTTGATATATTACTCTTTGAATAAAAGTTTTGTTTTTTTAAAAATCGAAATTTAAAGTCGGACACTTTATAGTCCCACCCTAGTATACTATATATATATCAAATTGGTTGGGGTTTGTATGGGAAAGACCTGAAGGCAAAGAAGTTCATGGAAATGACTCAAATCACTCAAATCAAATTCATCGTGTTGATTTCGGCCCATTGTGAGTTTGTCAGATATCTTTAGATTCATTATCTCCCCCAAGTACATTCGAACTTTATTAATCGTTTTTACCTTCTTGGTAGCTCACACATACAAATACTTGTGCGTTATTAAATAGAGAAGAGACATATAACTTATCTGTATATGTATTACCTTTGCTTGATAATATTTATTATTTCAAATGTTGGAAATGAAGGTCATTTTTTCAACATTTTGGTGAACCAAGAAAAAATTGTCAACACAATTTGTCATCATTTGAATTCAACCTTACTGTTATTTACCTGAATCAAATAAGGAAAGAATTAATTGTTGAGAAACTTTCCAATCACCAATCATCCAGATTTTTTCCAAATTCCATTTGGTAATTTGTCAGAGATCTCAGTCCGGAAACCAGATTGAGAATTTCATCGGGCATTGCTGGATAAATGACGTATGCAGAATTTCAATATTGAGACTACCAAAAAAGTTTATAGATTTAGATTTTTATTCATTTTTACTTTTTGAATTAGAACACTTGACATCTTGGGTGTAAGTTCCATTTATTTTTTTACAAAAAATGTAATAACACAAAACTTATAATTAACGTATAACAAATGGGGATATAAGAAAAATAAGAGAATATTTAACTAAAATTATATTTCTAATTAATATATAATTATGCCTTCCTACTACTAATCATCGTCATGTCATTTGAAATGAAAGGATTGTTTTAGAAGAAATTATTGCCTGTAAAGAAGCCTGTTTGTATTTCCAAATTAATAAACGTATTAAATACTTTACCAGGACCAGGCTGAAGAGTTGAATTGTCAAGTTGAGAAGAATGTGATTTTGATTTTTTAAAAAGTATTAAAATTATAATTATAACTTAAATTACACGAAGGAATAGTTTTATGCAATACCATTTGAAATCTTCGACTTGCTTGGAGGAAGGATCGTGTGACACTTGGCAATATGAGACTTGATACAGTCCATATGAACCGAGTGCATATTCGTATAAAATACAAACCGTCTTTTAATTTCATTTCACTCTTCATTATCTAAATAGTGTATGTATTTGCAAGTGAAACAATTTGACATTTAAATTCTTAATTGACATTGACATTCCGATATTTGGAGGGAAGGTTATTTAATTACAAAAAACGTGATAACAGGAATAGAATACTGAACTTAGTCATATACTATAAATATTACAACCAATACATGACATTCATAATGTCAAAATATCCGCAAAGATTGTAAAAATAACATTGAATACAAAATCGAACATTGAATCTGATTGGAGTGTGAGTGCGTGAATGTTCCTTTTGGACCATATGTGTGTTGGAATAATTTGAATACTTCATGGTCGTTGTACTTTGTCAATTCGCGTCAGAGAGAGTCTCTAAATGTTTCACTCGTGTTGTCTGAATCTCCATGGTAAAGTTGTCTGTTCGACGACGTCCTCGACTCGTTCCGCTTTGCCTTGCTCTTCTTGGCAAGGGCGTGGAGTGAGAAGGCCGCGGTGACGACGGACAAAACCTGAATGCAGACGATGCTCACAATCACAGTCACCCAAATGTATTTGTTTGCATCGAGCCATCCTCGGAGCTCCACGTTGCAACTCGACTGGAACAAAAAGATGAAGTGTTGGATTAAAAAAGATCACTCCGATTAACCAGCTTTTATGATTCACATCTATTTTAACTAATGAATACAATGAAAAAGTGAAAGGGAAACTAAAAACATATCAAGGGATACTCATATCAAAGTGATATACTATACATTACAAACATTATATAAGGATATAAACTACTTATTTGTTAGTTGTATTTATAAAAATAGGAATATAAAAAGGTATAAACTATTTTAAGCTTACTTGCTTTAGCCGCTTTTCTCCGTCGTGGGTTTCATAGCAGGATGGGTCCATTAGGTAATTATTATCTGCAAACTCTCTTGGTCCTTTAAATCCGCAACAGCCAAGCTACACAAATCAAAATAAATTTAATTGTAACATGTATATCCATTGTATTTGAAATTATATAAAGATGATTGACACTCATGTATGTACTACATATATGTATTTATGTAAACCTATATGTATGTAGTATACTAATGTATACCTAGTACATATTTGCTAGTTTTTAAATAAGTATAATATATGTTAGTGCCACCTGCTACATGTAAACTTAAAACTTTCTAATGAGTCTTTCAAAGAAATTGAAAAAAACCACATTAATGTGTTGGATGGTTTGGTTATTCTCATCTATGTCTGACAAACTTATACAATAGGTAAATACATATATGTCTACCAAACTCTACCAATTTGCAAAACAATTTGTGGCTTTTAACGTCGTTTGTTGAAGATTTGTAAATAACTTCGGTTAGGAAGTAAGAAAAGGACACGTGTTCACTTTTGAGGATTTTAGCTAAGGAATTTGACAGAGTAAAAGTTATTGAAATCCTTGCTACTTTTGAATGGAAAATATTTTCTAATCTTGCAAATTTTCTAAATTCTAAAATAGTGAACAAATGGCACTAATGCTAATTAAAAATAAAAAGCTCATAAACTGAATATGAAAATCATATTAAACACATTTCTACTAATTCCTAATCCATGTGCGTTTTTAATCAGTCAAGATATTATTCCAAGTACAAGTACCATAATAAGCTAATAAGATAAATTTAAGAGGATTTTTTTTGGATATATAATGATATGAAGTAAAGGAGAATTTCTCTAAGGGAATTTCTCAATGAGATAAAAGAAAGAGTTTTATTAAAATGATTCCTTCATCAAAACTCTTCTTTTTCATCTTCATTTGTAAGTTGTACAAAATGTACTTTTGCATAAGAACCTATGTAATATATATCTTAAATAGGTATATTTTACATTCAGTACGTTATTAAATTGTTTAAATAGGATGAATAGTTTAATAATTAGAAATTCAGACTTACCATTAGCTTAGTAATAATGTAATAAATATTCAACAATAGAATTAAGAAGATTAAAAAAAACTTACGGAAGATTGTATGAGGTTCCTGGTGCTTTGATTCACTTCCATCCACCCATGCCGAAGAATTTCCTCGACCTGTGTCATAAAGAAAAAAACCATTGATAAGTAATGCCAATATAAATACGTCTACTTAGGCACATATAGGAATATTTAAGTATTATTTACACATAATGTATGTTTAAAAGGAACATTGAGGTTTGAACGTGAGGAAGAAGGTGCGGAAATGAAAGTTTCGCTACTGTAATTGACTCCATGAACCCAATCTCCCTGACTTGCGAAAAATGTCACTTTGCCCATGTCCTACATCTCCTCATTTGAATGAGCTCGGAAAATTGTCTTCATTCTCCGAGATCATCCCTCATTGTTGTGGAGGCCCCCGAAGACATTGAGGATTGAGAATAAAACCTCCGTCGGTGCTCGATCCCTTTTCCCTCATTCCAAGACTTCTTTTGTTCAATTTTCTTCTTCCTTCCTCGTCATTTGGATCCTCTAGACCAAGTCACTTGAGAAAGTGAATCCTCTGTCTTTCCCTTACAACTCATTTCAATTACACATTCAGACCATATTCTATTTAACTATACTTATCATACAAACGATATACATACCTACTATAATACCATATACGTATACAGTACCGTATGTATTTAGCTTACAAGTTAAGAATGTAACATAAGCTGAGATACTCAAATACTTATAATGTGTATAATGCTTTTCTGCATCTCTACACAAATTCTCATTTCTATCCTATTCTTACATACTTTGCGGAATTAATTGTGATGAGCCAATGTGCGTGTTAAACAAATATAATCTTTGCTAATTTGACCTAAAGACCTAAATTATTCAAATAAACAAATGTCATAGAGTTCTTATTTATCTATAAAAATTTTCACACGTTATAAATTATAATAAATAATTGAACTCACTAACCCTGCAAGTTAGTTATAATATACTTAATATATGCGATACATCCTTTTACCCCCATTAACATTTAACATCGCTAGTTAAGTATAAACAAGGATAAAATCGAAACTAACCAATGTTAACATTCCAGTTAAACAAAATTGAGAATAATCATCCTTATAATTGTTATAACGAACAGGATTAAACAATGGATCCGCAGTAAATAGTTAAATGAAACTTTTAAATCGTATTGAATTAAATTGAGCTTGAACTGATTCTGCTTCTTTATCAAGAGAAACTTAAACTGACTTTCATTTCTTAAAAATTGCCTTCAATTTAATGATGGCTGGAAACAAATTGTCATTTTGAAAGTTATCATATATCGTTTAGTATATATCTGTATATCTTACTTATATATCAATAGTACATATACTTATATTATACTAAATACTTATATGCACATAGGCATGCACTTATTTATTACACCTAAATATGTAAATCATTATAAAATTAAATATTATTCAATATAGGTTCATAAAACTCTTGTGTTTATATTTTTAGCCACAACGCTTGATTTCTCTTTCTTCACTTGTTACACTTTTCTATACTAAATATATCACATATGACGATGACTATTTTTTAAATTTTCAGTCTTTCCTATAAAAACCTTTTGAAACGTCGAATCATCATTCATAAAACATTAGATATATCCTACTTATGTATCTATAATATTTATCTCATATTATAAGTGTGTAGCATGTGTGTATATTATTGTATGGACAGGAGCTATTTAGTATAAAATCCATAAAAGTAAAAAAAGCCATATAAGTGTTTCCATTAGGAGTTAAAATGTGTACAAGACTCGTCTGTTGGCAAGAAAAAGGAAATTTGGTTCTTCCTTTGAGTCACTCCACTTTCTTATTGTTCTCCACGCGAGAAGAACCGCATTAAACTCTCGACAATAACCTTCTTTTTAATACCATTTGATATACCTTTACAATATCTCAGCTTTGTGCCAAAAATTACCTTTGGTTGTAAAGGCTCAATCTCAATGAAAATAATAAGGGATATAAAGCCTTAATCAGTCGACCATTGTTGAACAAAGGATGAGGAGGATCGCATAAATTGAGAACAATTCTCAAAATTAGAAAATTAATTCTAGGCGGTTTCGTGGATTTGAGCAAGCCTTTAATTACCATATGATTTATTGCTCATTTGCTCCCCATTTAATATCTTCCTTAATAGCTTTATGAACCTTAAAGAAGGAAGTTAAGTTTCCTAATAAATATTTACATAAACTACGTTCAACTCTATGTTTATATACTGGTGATCTAGAAACATAGAAGCCATTTATTTGACCTGACGTGGGAGATGATAAAATAATAAGGCTGTCTTAAGTCGCTTATCTCTCATTTACTAAACTCTTTATGAGCGAATTAAACGGAGGTGAGTCAACCGTCAAATGTGACACAAGTGTGAAAGGTGATTAAGGTGATTAAGGAAGGAGTCTTACTTCAATCCTTGATATTTGAAGAGCGAGGACTCCGCCAACAGCCGAAGTAACCGTTACAACCACCATGACGATGAACTAAAAATATAAATCATACCATCATATGCAATTATTTAATGTTTACATTAATTCGTATATCTCTGCTTCCTATACTTCTTCATTAAGAGAACCAAATAAGTTAAATAAATCAAATAGCAAGATTAATGTGGTTTGAGAAAGCGTATAGTTAACATTCAATTAATTGGTTGAATCCTCCCTTGAGCTCCGACTCCAACATTAAGTATTTCCGGGCTGGGAAACAATAAGGATTGTGTGTAGGTCAAGGGAGAAGGGTCAAATGGGTGAGTTTGGCTTACAAGACGGATGATGCAGGCAGTTTCACTCGTTCCTGCTACCCATCCCACCAGTCCGGTAAAGAACAATGTAAATCCAATGCCGATCACTATGTAAGTCAGGATCTGTTGAAGCATGAGAAAAGGAAAGAGTGATGAGAATTGGGCCAACCGGCATAAGTGATAGTTATCTCTTTCTCCACACGAGTCACCATTTAATGGAACTTGGATATATCCTTAAACTATCTAAGATAAACAACACATATTAATATTAACTATGGTGGGTATTTGGAAGTTGGTTCAAATTGAAACTTAAATTTAAATCTTTTGAATAGAAAACTTGACGTCCAACTCCACGGGTAATTTATAACTCAACGAGCCTTGGCTAACTGACCATATCTCAAAATATGTGTCGAATGTAGGGAAGTGGGCAGAACTGTCCAATGTCCTCAATCAATTTATCCACATGTCTACTAAACAGTTCTTGCAAAAGTGTTAAAGTTAACTTGGAAATCTCTACGTAATTTACAATTATCATTCATCTTCGCATCATTAAACCGAATCTTTCTCTCGTTATTTCTTTATATCTTAATACACTAACTTACGAGACAATTTCGATGGTTTTTTTAATACTTAATAATAAATGAATATCTACTTTTACAAGCATAAATAATCCATATAGAAGTTCATTTTTATATTTTAAATGTACTTTTAACATAAATTTACATCACCAGTATATACTAGAGGTAGATTTTTGGTATGTATAAACCGTAATGGCAATTAGTAAACTGACAAGTACAGGACATATGTAAGTACATTTAAACTAATGGTAAGTATAAATATTAATAAAATGAGGAAAAGGGAGAAGAAAAGAGAGAAAATTAATAAGAAAAATGAAGTTGGCTGTGATTAGTAATAGAAATTATAGTTAACTATAAATTGCATCCTAATTGCTGTCGTGCTAATTCCATTGTGGAGATTGACTGATTGAAAAACTCCACTTGATGAAAGGATAATGATGTTTATGAAAGGAATAGGAAGGTGGTGGGATGTCAGCCAGCCTCATACCAACCCAACACTTCCCAACAGCTTAATATCTTTTAAGAATATTTCGCGGCTAGGCTAGGAGAAGAAGAATAACATTTAACATTCAGCCTCTTAGATCTTCTCAAATCCGTTGGGAGATTGAATGGGAGATTGTTGGACCTCGTCGTCGCCTACTTTTCCACTTCCAGATGGTGGAAGAAATGGTGGGCAATTAAGTCTATTTATCCTCCAAAGACCAAATCAGTCTGAGATGATTCGGGAAATAATAAATAAATAATGAGCTAAGAGTGTGGAGCAATTTGTTCTCAAGTGAAGAACTGAAATTAATAGGAACTTGTGGAGCTTCAAATAGGTCACGTCCCCAAGAAGAGAGAAATGAGAGAAGGAAAGACAGTCAAGATTTCCTTGTAGGAACCTGAAGGAGCTGATGGGAATTTTTTTTATTGAGGATTCCATTGGGCCCGTGTCGGTTGGGTTTCGGAGCGTCGTCCACTCACCCGTGCCGACTCGCTTCGTCTCCCCATCTGCCCCACCACCCTACTTTTTTACCTTTTAATTAAACTCGGATGGTCGGAGACGCCGCAAGAATCAAACACCCAGGAACTTACGAGGAATCAAATGAAAAACTTTGGGAGGAAAAGTAAATAAACAATTCAGCCCATCTGGCTTCAATTCCTCATCCAAATGGCTCCTATGCTATTTGCAATGATTTGAATATAAAAGGTATTGGCAGTCATTTTACCTCTACATATGTAAGTACTACTATTTATCTATATAGGCAAATAACGTTATATTACCTCTAACATGAAAAAGGACAGTTGTTAATGAGACACTTTTATGTTCTCTGTTTTTTCATGTAAAAAACGATAATGGTCATTGGTTCAAAAGATTCACAAATGTGGATACGAAAAGCTCCATGAGCTTTTACTATTATTGCTCCGCCATTTAACTATTTTAGTAGGGATAAAATGCTTTTAGCAATGTATGATAAAATATACATATAAATGATATTAGTTCGTTAGTATATCAAACTACATATTTAATATTTACATAAAAGCCGACTGTAAATTCACATTGAATGTAAAATAACAAAAGCAACAAGTTAAACCTCAAGGTACATTGTATAGCTTTAGTATCCGCTGTATTTATATATGCTTGCACATTTGCATCCTGTTTAATTAAACCCATTGTGAATTTCCCCCTCAAATGACCCTTCCGTTGGAAGAGGAATATTGCAGAAAATAATTAAGCTCAAAAAGTAGTAAAATCCCTCATTTGCTCCAAACCTCAACTTTCCTTATCCAAAATACATGTAAATACAGATATACCATATACCTAGTAAATACAGATACTTATACTTATAATATTAAAATACATTTTGAAGGGATCCTTCTCATAGTCATTCAAAGTATACAATAAACATATGTTTGGCAATGATACGCCTTAAAGTTTTCGAATCGACTTATAAAAACTTTATTGTGCTATAGATCCATAAAGATTTAATCGCCTTACTCTCCATAAGTAGAATAAATGTTGAGAGTATTTTTCTATTTAACTCTCTTACAATGTCCACAAATCTCTTTTCCATCCACAATGGCACACTTCATATGTTCACATTCTTCACATTTATAGGTATAATATAATAATACATATCTCTACGCATATGTGTATCTGTATTCTAAATGCATGTTCCTGTTACTTTACTAATATACCTAAGCTCTGTTTACAACAATAATAAAAAACGAAGCTTTCACAGTTTTGTGACTTTTACAAAAAGTTATGTATATATGTATAAGAAGCCATAGCATGATGGAGATTACCTATGTATTTATATAATAAGTATCTATCTACCTATATAAGAATGGGTAATCTCAATATTTAATATTTATAGCCAATTCTTTGTATTCTTCTAGAATTCCTTTGCGATATTTTGGACATAAAGGGTGTCAAAATTGATCTTGACAATAAGTAACATAATGGTCGAGTAATATTTTTAAAATATTTACATACATTACTAAAATGTGGTCTCTGCTATGATATTTACAAATGTCTATGGGTTTTTTGTTAAGCATTGAGATCTGTGAGACAGGAACTTTAGATTTAGATTAAGAGTGATGAGTAAAAATGACATTATTTTTTTCCCACTCATGTATCTACAAATACATACTTGAGACCGTAGACCATGCAGAAATGTTGAGACAGATAGGAATAGTTCAATCTTACTACTGTAGGTATATCTTTAACTCTTTTTTGACGCTTGACGGCCTGAGGTTTACTTTTCAAACGTCTTCAATCTTAAATGCCAACATTTTACAAGCTTGTCATTGTTTAGCTAATGTAACTAGTACACAAGATATCATCATATAAACCCAAATAAGTATGTTTTTCCTGGACTTTGTCGCAACTAACTGAAAATATTTTGATTGATCTGCTAGTACTACATGTATTCTTAATGGGAAGATTGTATACTTATAATTAATATCTCATTGTTAGTTAATTGAAAAGTCTTACCAAAGTCCCGGACTGGAATTTCTGAATGGAGACGGAGGTTGAGAGAATCCAGGCAACATAGCCGATGATAGTCGACCCCACGAGCTGAAAAAATGAAAATGAAAATGAAGTTCCGGATTCACGGGTGAAGGAGCCCTTGAAATCCTCCAAAATCCACTCACTGACTCTTTTAATCACCATTTGACTCCTCCAATGTCGATCCCTTCCCTGGTTATTCACAATCACAATCCATCTTACAAATCGCTCAAACGTAAAGATTCTAGAGATAGCTTTTTTCCATCTTAACATCACTATCAACTCCCTCGTTTCTCTCATCCACTATAATAAGCCTATATATAATTGTTTCTAATATTTACAATATATTACCTATGTAGTAATGGTAATGGACATGTTCCTCATATTATTCTACAATAACATACCTTACATATAAATATGTAATATACTCGTATATTACATTTGTATACGTAACATTATAATAATAATTAAAGGCCGTCAGACTATATCACTTTCTTACCCTTAGTAAATATGTTACAACTATCAGTAGTTCAAGTCTTGAAGTTCATAAGAATATTATTTTTACATCACTGCCTTTCTTTTTGAGATGTTTGACCTTTCTAATCACTTCGAACTTCAAACATTACGCCTAAACTACAAGATGATTATCATTAAATAAAATCTCTTTACCTCCCTAATTGAAAGAACACAAAAATTATAATCTTTACTTAATGTTAGAAAAGTATAAAAATCTTTGAAAATTTAAAATAAAAATTTCAAAATAAAACTCCTCAAAATTTTTTAGTAAACATATTATGTATATAACATTATGCAAATATTTCTATAAATAATTAATTAATAAAATAATTAAATATGAGTTTACAAAAACGATGATAGCGAGTAGAGTGAGAATGTGGCCGAGCCACCCTGAGGTGACCCGGGATCCTTTCTTCATTCCTTCTTCGTCCACGTGGGGTGCATGAGCGCGGCGGAAGCGTCTGGTCGATCCAACCGAGAGCCAACAACTGAAGAGTTGAAGACTGAAACCCTAGCAGCTCCTCTTCCTCCCTACCCTACTTTACTGCACACGCCCCAAGTAAAGGTACATGCACCATCTCCCACCCCATCATGCCAAAGAGAAATGGTAAGACTTGCAGGTACGCATTTTATTCAAAATATTTCTTCAACAAGAATAGAATATATATATATAAAACTTAAGAGCGATAATCAATGAGGGACTCGGGCGAATCAAGGCACTTCATTTTGAATCGCATTTTATCATATTTGTATATATTCGTATAAAGCTTATATACCGTCGTAGAAGTGAATACAAAATTAATAATTTATAAATAAATGAGAGGACTCCACGGTTCATTTTCATTTAACTTCTTGGTTCATTCGTAGGACCTCGATGATGTTGGAGAAAGTTGATGGTCTTGACACGGGAAGTTTAATTTGATTAATTCAATTACTCGGAAGTGATGTCTCCTTCGGGAGAGACAAAAGCGAAGCTCGAAGAAGAGCTGGATGAAAGTTGGGCTCCGGAAGCACTGGAACGGCGAGAGTGCCCGGCTTCCTCACCACGAATTTCCTCCTCGTATTCGGACAAAATCCGTGTTTGGTCTTCTTCAGAAATGCTCTCGTCAACTAAAATAAAAAAATATGTCAAAAACATTTAAATTCAATTCTTACAATATTGGCCACATGGCCCAAAATACAACAATTTGTAAAAGTACTCTAAAGTAAAATCGTAATAAAAAATAAATGTGAACTTGAAGATATATTCTAATAAACTAATTTTGTCTAATGACCACCATACAATATGTATAACAATTTAAAGACCATGGGCATTATTGTCAATATTCGCCAATTAAGTTCAATGTAAATGAAAGAAAGAGTTGATTAAGCAAGAACATTTTAAATTAAATCGCAGTCGGTCACTTTACTAAATTTACTACAAAATTACAATACGGTCACTAAATATAAGCAACAATAATACCATAATTAATACTGAGGTTACAAAGTTTATTTGTTTTCTCAAAATGGACTTTAGATCTCATTAATTGAAATTCACAAGTAAGGGTCTGAATTGGGTCATTTTCCTTATTAATCTCTCGTTCCGTATCGGAAGAGCGAGACAATGGGACTGAATAGCCAATACCTTCACAATTCTTTATGCACCTCATGGTTTGAATGGAAAGGTGTTGGATCTTTGGGTCGACTGGCTACCTCATTGGCCCTTGAGGTGGTCGAGGACCATTACCTCCATTATACATTTCCCTCAACATTCCTTTCTAATTGGCTGGAAATAATGGAACGACGCTGGTTTAGTTAACATTTATAATACAATAAATACCCTTTCTCATTATTCCTCATTATACAGAAGATCATTATTTAATGGTATTATTCATCAATGTCAGGTTCATTAAGGGTATTTGCCGAGATTGGAGTATGTTTGTATTGAATTAAATCTTTAATTAAAATTAATGTACTATAATTGTAAAATCAACACTTAAAGTGTATAATTTATAATATTTTTACTATATATATTTTCTACTTATTGTATTCAAATTCTTATTATACTCGTACGCTTATTGTATAATTATTGCATTAAAAATTGTAATTTTAGGGTTCACTTAACTACCTTACTTGTAGCATAGGCCGTGATCTCTAGTTCGTCTAGCAATTGTAAACTAATTATTATGTAATATTTTTGAAATTTGCTTTTCTGAATAAAATCCATTACATTACATTACATTGGAGGCAGAGCAAAAATTTATCATAATACAACATTTAAAATCCAAATGAAATTTTAATTCAATGTCAGTAAAATAATAGATTTATATATCCCAAGGGCTCAATATTATTGAGTGAATAACCAATATCCTATTTATGAATTCTTCGTTTATTACATTTAATTTGAACTAAATAATTATAAAGTTAAGGTTATCCTTAAAAGAGAGGGGAAATATCAGTCAAATGTTGATTGCATGAACCTGTTGCTTATTTATTCCATTATTTATTATATTGTAAAAGTGCAAGGCTATAATATTGCTTATTGGTTTATTTAATTTACTGCACTTCATGGAAATATTTATTATTGTTTGAATTGAAATTCTTGATATTAGTTATTTTACTCCATACATAGAAAGAACCCATTACATTAAAGAGACATGGATACTTAAGAAAAAGCATAGTGTCTTAAAAATTCAAAGAACTTACTAATAGGGGCGTCGATTTCTAAATCCATTGATGTTGTAACTTCAAGAGCTTTGTATTGCTCAGTGATGAGATGTACTTGATAGTAGTACCGCTTCCAAAAAGGCTCATTTGGAATTCGATCAGGCACCAAATTAGAATGAAAAAGCTGCAAATATGGATTTGCATTCAACGCCTCTGCTATATCCGCTTCCATGCTTTCAAAATCGAAAGTAGCCAAAAACTGGAAATAAAAATCCAAATATTAGAACATTCTTTCCCAAACTTTAATTTTCTACCATGTATAAGATCACATGTTCTATAAGTTAATAGAAATACAATATTTAAAATAATCCAAATATAATTAATTTCCATTACTTTATCGTAATCCTCCTTGTCAGCTGGATCTTCAAAGAAAATGTCCGTGTCCAATGGGATGGCGTAGATTCGTGCCTGCATGCGATTCGTAACAGGTTTTGAATGTTGAACCGTCACCTCCTCGTCGTCGTCATCGGGTCCGACTCCAAATACGGAAGAGACTTGTTCAAGGATCCCGGTCATTGTGCTTCCAACGGAACTAACAGCCGTTTTGGCCGATTCTTCAAGATTCAGTTTGTCCTTCAGCTCTCGTCCAGCTTCTTGGACAGTCGCACTGAACTCCGAGATGTCCTGCTTAAGATAGTTGAACATCTCAGAAGATTTGCCTTTGGCTGTAAAAAAGGAAAAAAAAACATGGTTAAAAAGGTTAATTGTGTTAAATGAGTTAATTGCCCCTTCCAACCACATTATGCGCAATAGGGAATGAATTGGGTGGAAGCAGGTGTTTAGAAATTACCTGTGGCCAATGTCCCCGACAGCCATCCTGACCAACTAGCACCGGCCGATTCGTCCCCCTCGACCTCTGTGACCTTCTCTTTCTTCTCCTCCAACGGTGGCTGATTGGGCTGATCTTTCTCCTCCATGTCTTGGGGTGGGAAATTAAAACCTCTGGACTAAAATGCGTCTGATGACCTGAGAGGGGGAATCCAAGGGGAATGAGGGTGTTTCGACTCCTCGGCCACCAGATGGCACCAAGGGCGTTTTCTCTTCCAACTTTTCAAAGATTTCAAAAAGCCGCTCTGTCCGCTTCAAAGAGATTTCTGATTTTATCCAGCAACCCCACGTAGGTCCGGCCAATTCCTCCCGTCTGGACCAAATTCCCTCACGTCATGGCTCAAATCCTCATCGGTGAGTGAAGGAGGTCAACCCAGGTCAACCAACTCATTTTTTGACATTCTTTCCAGGAAACTGCCTTTTGGGTCTCCTCATTTTCTTTTCCTGTCTTCGTTTTTGCCTTCCATATTTTGTCACCGTCGATGCCCATGCCGAAGAGTGCTTCTTCGACAAAGTTCAAAATGGAACCAAAATGAGTAAGTTGAAAGCATTTAGAAGTGTTTTAAACTCCCAGGAGTGGATCTTTACCACAGCCAGCAATTATATGATTATGCCATCAACTTAAGATAATTAAATGTCATGTGACTGTGTATGTTCATAAATACCTGACTGGGCCATTTTAACACTTACATTTAAAAAAGTTGGCTCAGATAGTTAAAGACAATTTTATCTTCTCAATAATTATTTTTTTGACATTTTGGAGTTTTCCCATGTCAAGTTGGGTCATAATCTCAGAATAAATTTTGACATTTAATCATGGTCTTTTGACAGGTTTGACATTTGAAGTCATTGAAGGCGGTTTTTTGGATATTGATGTTCGAGTTCATGGACCAGATAACGAAGAAATCATTTCAAAGGAACGGGAGAGCAATGGGAAGATTACTTTTGCGGCTGGGAAAACTGGAGCTTACACTTACTGCTTCAGTAACAAAATGTCCACGATGACACCAAAGGGAGTCATGTTCTCGATGGATATTGGCGAAACTCATGCTGCAGTTACTCAAGCCGATGGCGAAAGTAAAACATTTTTGCACATAAGTTTCAATGAAATTAATTTAATTAATTATCAATCCTTTATGAAGGGCTTTTGACATTATATAACATATTATGTAAATACAAGGGAATTTTTACAATTATGAAAGGTCAACGGCTAATCTTAATTTAATTGGATTTAGATCATCCCAACAAACTGGCTGAAATGATTAAGGAACTCTCTACGGCCCTTGTGGGTGTTAAACACGAGCAGGAGTATATGGAAGTCCGTGACAAGATTCATCGAAAAATCAACGAGTCGACGAATACTCGAGTTGTTATGTGGTCATTCTTTGAGGCGGTCGTGTTAGTCGCTATGACCGTAGGCCAAGTCTATTACTTGAAAAGGTTCTTTGAAGTTCGGCGTGTTGTGTAAAAAATTCCTCCAACTACTCATCCTCTAAATTGCTTGTTTTGTTTTTATATGGAAAAGTATTAGAAAAAGAATTTGATCTGTATGGGATTTATGAATAAATTGTGTTTAATTTTATTACAAATGTTCTTTATTTTAAAAGTATGAGCAGACTCATTGTTTATATAAATAGTTAGTAATTAGTATTACATAGTCAAATAATTAACAATATTTTGTGCACAACTTTGCCAAGGGCAATTAATTTGTCAATGAGTTGAGGAATCTTTTAAGTGACTCAGGTATTAGGATAAATATCATTTCTTTTTTTCCTTCGTAGGAGGAAGAAAACAGTTTTCTCCATTTTCATCGCAATTATCGTAGGGCTTGACACGTGGGTCATCGAATCGATCTGGATGAACACAGGCACAGCGGACGTGCTTATTTTGTTCACGAAATTGGTGAGGATATCCATCCCATTCTCGATTCACTCCGCCGCTACAATACATTTTAAGAATTAATTAAATGTTATTTTATAAAATTATAATTTAAATCTTGTTCCAAATGAGTCGATTTCATGTATGGTAAAAGCTGATTCAATTTTAAACACGAACGTTGGATAATTTTATATTGATATTTTTTCTAATTCAATTCAATTATAGTGTAAAATATTTATTTTTATTAAATACCTTTGACCCGAACACCACAAACGCGATCCAGTCGCTGCTTTCCATTCAACATTGCACAGCGGAAATTGATTCTTTAAGTCTTCATCTTTTTTGGCATCAACTTTGGCAGCTTTTAAGGATTTGTGATAAAATTCCATAGCTTTGGTTTCTTTCCCAGCAGAGTCGAAAAATGTTCCAATGTGATAACCTGACCAAAATAAAAATGACATATGTGTTACCTTCTTGATAATGAAAATGAACAAAGATTTATTTAAAATTTCATTTTAAAGACTAACACCATTTGATAAGTTCACTTACCAATATGTTTGTACGTCTTGTGGTCTTTATAAAACTTAATCCATGTATCTATTCCAATGAAACCATCAGCTTCGAGATCAGTCAAATCACTGGTTAAGCCTTTATCATCAAATTGGCCTGATATAAAAGCTTTCGTTCCATCTTTACCTACGTAATTAAATGTAATTAAATTAATATTGAGCCAAAGAATTCCATTAGGAATTTAGGATGTATTTGATTTATTAAAATGGAATATTTAAATATTTACCAATGAAGCCGAAATAATTTCCTCCTTTGCCATAGTAATTCGCTCCATCACTAACATCAAAAACGTGACCGAGGATGACTAGATAGAGCTTTCCCCCTTCTTTGTACATGATGTCGTCATCGGTCATCAATTTGAGAGTTTCTTGAGATGTGTCTGAATGCAAGTCTTTTTTCCCCTCTCGAGTCTTCTCTTGGGTTTTCTCTTGAGACTTCGGCTTATGGAAATATTCCCCAAATTTCGTGAGTCCAGGAATATAATCTTCGAGTGCGATAACAGTCTTGTGTACTTCTTTAGAAATGTCAAAGTTAAATACCTTTTTTTCTTTGATCAAAAAAGCTACAACGACTATCATCACAATGAAGGCAATATTGCGCCTAAAAACCCCTGCATAGTTCCTCGCATTCCCTTGATGCCCAATGTTCACCCCCGGCCCAGGCCCAGGCCCCACTTCATTTTCTCCGTCCTTAAAAGAAGATAAAATTCCCACTGATAAATATTAATTGGTAAATAAGATGGATAATTGTAAAATTGTAAATTATTATACATTATAATGAAATCAGAATAGAAAAAATGCCATGTGTTTACACGCCGAGATAAAACTTACCATTTAACTTCTTTTTATTCGAATGTTAAGTCGAAATGGGAATTTGATTTCAAATCGAGTTCAGGTTTGAGACATTAATCAAATTGATTAAATATTTATGGAATGACTGTGCGAGTGATTCTAAATTAACTGAGTATTTAATCAAGTTTGTATGAGAAATGTTTTTGCCCTGAGAGTCGAGTAGTGTAGACATAGACATACAAATTGTATGATAATGGGTTATCAGCATTTAGGTGACATTAGACCTATTGGTCAATTAAAGAATTCCGCAAGCAATGATCGTTACACTACAAAAAATCTGTTTTACTACTCGATATTATTTATCGTTAATAGTTAATAAATATCCATCTTTATTTGGTAATGCATAGAGTAAGGTCTCTTTAAGTTTTAAGTTTGACATATTTTCGAATCATTATCGGTATTCAATGTCAGTTTTATTTCTGATAGTAAATAACGTTCAATTTGAATTTATGAATTTAATATTTTTTATTTCTCTTTCATTTATATTATATAGATATAGCTCACGAAGTGTCGTACATTCAACATTTGCATGAATTGCTCTAAACATTGAGGAATTAGAATATCCAATAAAGTAATTATTATATATAAATATATAGTAAAATTAATAATAAATAAAAGTTGGTTGGTTTGCAAACCTTAAGATTGGTAGAGTAAAAATGCCTATAAATTAACACTTGTAATCTACTCATATAATAGTTGACATTATTAACATTCCCAAGATGACTATTTAAATGCAATTTGTTTTTATAATTGTAAATATATCTTAATAAAATGACGGTAATATAATATTACTTTTATATTATTGTTCATTATCATTGAAGTGTATATATATATCACGCATTGCTTTAACTTAAAGTTTCGACAAAATATTAAAGAATCGTAACTAGAAAATCCTTTCAAAAAGTATACCTTGCATTATATACTAGGCATTTATATTATTTATTTTATAATATAATATCTCGATTCTTAAATATTTATAAGAGTTTTCCTTCGTATTATTATAAATATTGTTTTGTAAAGCCAATTGTTATTTGTGATTTAAAGCGCAATTGTGTATATAGTAGAATATATTGAATATTTATAATTTAGACGCATGATTTTATGCGAATGTATAAACTCTGACAATGACCACCTTAATTAGCTCGAGACGTCTGAAAACAATTAAACTGACCATCATGTGCAGAGATACCCCAACGTACATTTCTATATCGTTTATATAGGTATACAAAAATGTATCTAATCTCTAAATTACTTTATTATATAAATATGTACCAAGTGTTATATCCATATATACACACATTTTTGAGAATAAAAAAATTAAAAATTCTTTATCTCTAGATCTCTACACACATAACTTGTGCCCACATTAAACATTAGTTTTTATAAACAATATCAATATATTTGAAAGGAACGTGAGCGTGTATTATATAAGAATAGATTTACTTACGCTTAGTACATTTTACATTACAGTAAAGACTTAAATAGAGCGCCCCGCGTTCTATTCGCAGAATTTATTTTGACCCCGCGTTCTATTCAAAATAAAATACGAGACCACAAATTTATTTAATTTATATATACTTTTTGTTTATATTTTTAATGTTCTACAGTGTATTTTAACTCAACTTTTACTCATCTTCAAATATAAGCGTAATTATAAACAATATGCCTATGTTCATGTGCATTTTATAAGTAAAGTTTATTGTTTAGTCCGATTATTATTTTAGACCCGCGTTCCAATTGAGGCCCGCGTTCTATTCACAGAATTTATCTTGACCCCGCGCTCTATTTGAGGTCCGCGGTTTATTTGAGGCTCCGCGTTCTATTTAAGTATTTACTGTATATAATGTAACATATTACGAGTTATAGTTTTGCGATAGAATATAGTATAATAAAAGCTGGGAGTTAATTTAATAAGAGTTAAGACACTGCAATTTTCGAAAGGCTATGCATATCAATATGTAGTCTCACAGTATAATACTTATTTAATATTCAACGTGCTCATTTTTAAATAACCAATCTGCAAATGATACATTTATGTAAAATATTAAATCGAGTTAACTATCAAAAGGGAGATTAACAATTTATGTATTAATTGTTATGGTTTTAACTCGTCAGAGCTTGTTTCTCAATTTACATTGACTCAAGACTAGTAATTCAAACTTTAAACAGGTTGATATTTTAAGACAAAGGACTTTGCTCATAAATTACAAAAATATGATTACTAACGAGGCGTCGCTGCATTACAATTTAGAATTATAAGAGTGTACATATAACATTCTTGAACTTATATGCATGTTTAAACATTTAATATAATTTTGATAAAGCTACTTGTAAGGAATGATAATTAAAATATGAATTATAATATACATAAGAAGATCAATATTTAAAAACAATTGATTGAGAGTGAAGTGCATATAATTAAAATTGAAACAATGAGTGTTTTTGAGAAGTTTCACAGTACAAAATATTACTAATTATAATAAATTTAATAGGTATAAGTATAAGGCAAAATAGCCATAAAAATGGAAAATCTAACAATTAAAATGTTTGTTCGTAATCATTAATTGGCATTTGTGTCATTGGCAGCTTTCAAATCACACTACGGCATTAAATTCACCGGCATCCATTTAAAATCAATCAATGAGTTTTGGTTTGGAGAATTTGCTCATTTAAAAATTCTCATCCATACATTACGAGTTATGCGATTACTTTATTCCAAGAACGAAATTGTCAACATAATTCAATTTAGTTGCCAATTCAATTCTTGCCTGTTTCAATTTAAAATTTATTTCATGGTAATGAAACAAATGTTTATGGTCATTTATCCGCAAGCAGGCAAGTGAAGATCTTTTACAATTGCTTCATTAACAATTAAATATGAGAAAGAGAACGTGTGGTAACATCAGATAATTACATACCTACCAATGTACTATGCACACCGAGTATATATTATCTACTACATACTTATATATAAAATATGTACTTAATATCGGAATGTCAAAAATGCAAGAAATCTTTTCTCAGTTTCTCTCTTTTAAAAGAATCCTAATTTGGTAACTGCAGACGCTCCTTAATTCATCTGGCCAAATACACTCAAAAGATGCACATACATGTACATAGTTAATATATAAACTCTGGTTCTTTCCTTTATATTTCCATGTGTAGGTGTGTCTTGGCTTAAACAAGATCCAATCTTTCCCTTTAAAAATCTTTCTCATCGTAAATCATTTTGATTGAAAGTTGACACGACTCTGAGTCCCATACACAGAGGTCCGACCGAAAAACATGACTTTGAGTCTGTGAGGAAAATATAAGAAGCTTATTTAATCTTTAAATGGAGTCGCCATTGAATGGAGAACACAGAGTGATTATATTTAATACACACAGAGATATAAATATTTCAAGAGTGCTTCAAATGGAGGCCACAAAAGCCATTAAGAAGCTCATCAGGACAGGAGCATCATTTCCTTACATAATTTATATATTATATAAAATTCATTCACTCGGCATTGTATATGTAATAATATTTAATATTAATTACATTTTATGTAGTTATATGTGGTAATAAAGAATGTCTGTTTGTAGAGAGCTCACAAGATGAGAAAGAGAAAATTTTAAGCGTTTTGAATTGGATGTCGGAAGCGGTTTTGACGATAAGAAGAAATTGAAGGACACATTTGTCTTGCCATCATCGTCGCCACTGCTGCAACGATGAGAAACCCCAAGAATAAGAAAAGTGCAAGAATCGCCCATGTAAATTCCCCTTCTTCCTCCTCCTCACCCCGATCTTCTTTCTCTTCGGGGTCAAGGGGTGGAGCGGAGCAGCCCATCCAAAATGGTGCTGAGAGACTTGGAGTTTCACTCACAACTCGCATCAGACGGTCATCGAATTTCCAAAAAACCTTCCCTTTAAAGAAATACACTGACCCGTCCTTCCATCGAAACACAGAATCGATGTTGTACGGAACTCCTCTCCACACATACATATCTCGAGGGTAGTCAGGTTCAACTCGGAATTCCCTCTCGTCTTCGGTCAATCTAAACATTTTTATGAAAATAATTAACATATAATTAAAAATGGAAATAATCATAAAAATTGAACCCAGGCATTTATACTTCATTTATTGTAGCTAAACTAATATGAATAGCCATTTTAAGCGATTCTGAGTTTTGGAATATTACCTCCAGTATTGTGAATTTGAAAAAAGGTACGTTCTTCCATTATGTCCCCATGTCATGGCCCCATCAATCCTCTCCACGTCTTTAGAAATCCCCATGGACTCAAGAGATTTTGGGTAACCAGGCAAAGGAACATTCCCTTGGAATCTCCAATATTCCTTCCCTGTAATAAATGAACATAAAGAATTACAAGTCAATTAACCATGTTAGATTTCACATCACAATTGGAAAAATGCTAATTATAATGTATACTAATACAAATAGTTAATAACTTATTTAAAGCTACTGACCAATAAAGAAGATAATTTCCACTTCTTTATGTTCATAAACCGCATCTACATGTGTGAGATTATTTGGAAGGGCCATCCACATGTTGACAATGAGGGACGGATAACCCTTCAACAGTTGGTTGTCGTTCGTGTTGATTCTCCAAAAATAAGGTCCGCGGAAGATGAACAATTCTTGGCGAATGAGTGAAATCGCATCATATGAAGAGTCACAAGTGTTGGGTCGACCGCCATCAGGCGGAGAGGGCAATTGGGGTCTTTCGGGCCTCCGTGGCGGAACGTTTGGTGGACGTCGTGGAGGAACGTACGACTGCCCATTTGACCCTAAACAACAACTAGTTGAAGGAGGATGGAACCAATACATAACATGGAATATGTATTTATTTATATGGAGTGTGTGTAACCATAAATTTGGCGTATTCCGAGAGCATCATCCTGATGGAGGACAAGGGTGTAGTTGAAGTCCTGGTACCAAGGGTACATCAGGGCCCCCTGGACATTCGAATGTGAGAGACCGAGGGAATGACCAAATTCGTGGGCAGCAACGGCAAACAACCTCGTCCCTGAAAAGAGTCATAAATGGAATTAGTGGCCCCTTCTTATTGTCCAGAAAATGGAAACAGAGGGTGAGTCATGAGAGTTAAAGATATATATAATAAATATATATTTTATATGAAGGGCCTCTGTGAGCAATTGAAGTGTGTCGAGAGTTATGAGGGGTCTTTTGTGGAGAATAACAAGGTTTTAAATTAACTTCTTCGGTTGACTCCTCTGGGTCCAGCAGATTAAACAAACATGTTCTTTTTATTCCTTCTATTCAAATCTTCCCAGCTTCCTTTATTGACTCTTTCAACAATTATCATCGCCAATTTAAATATGAATGCTTGTAGATCCTCAAGTTTCAGTTCAACAGTTTCTTATCTTTTCTTAAGTGTTAAAACTATGTATGTATGTATTTATTATGTATCATGTGTACCATATATAAATACACCGTGCATCCACATCCAAGAAATAATTCTCTTTAACAAATGTCGACACTATGAGTCAAATTGTTTGAAACAACCAATGAAAATCACATTGACTAATATGGTTTTGAAAATCTCCACAAAACATGAATTTCTCTAGACAAAGGTCATTGAGATTTTATATATGAAATGTATTTTATAATTTATATACATAATTATTGTATGAAACGGATGTTTTGACGTAAATCCTCCATGAATCTCTTTGTCTCGAAAACACTTTCCCCATCATGTTCACACCAAGGGCGTTAAGAGGAAAGGAGATTGAAGATGCAAATATGGGAGTGGATCAGAATGCCAAAAAGGTCCTGGTAATTGAGTATTGTTCATAATATAAGAAAGTGATTCTGAGAAAAAGATGAAAATTGATTTCCAAGTATTTCTAAATGGGTCTTGATAGATATCAGGGAAGATAAGGAGGCAAATGAAGTGAGTTGAAGGGAAATGTCCAATCCTGTGTTTCTTTCCACTCTCCAGAAGACATTTGTGAAAGGGACCTTTTAAGGATAAGGATTAGAGAAAGGAAGCGGGGAGAGATAAAGTCAGTGTTGGATGAATGAGGGCCCTTCATCTCATCCTCTTCAAACGAGAGATAATAATAAGTATTTGTCTATTCCTTTGTTTATGGCCTCACCCTCTCCGTTGGGGTCTTGTCCATCGACGAGCCAAACTTCGTCGTCGTCAAAATGAGCATCGCCCCCTTGGCCAGATCCAGGGAAGAAAGCATGGGCGAGGATGGAGCCTTTCCCATCAAACGGATATCCATCGTCGTGGTAGCGTCTGAATAACAACGTCTCTTTATCTCCCTCCAAACCATTTGTATTTTATTTAGTTATTGGGGGTTACCTCTGGAAGACGATTCGGATGTCCGCTTCGTCCGCTCTCTCCTTTTCCAATCGATGGAACTCCAATGGAGTATTTTGAGACCAAACGTCAAAGGCCCGACCCAACTCGTTAATTATCAGTTGTTCAGGCTGAGAATTGGTGGAGCTTTTCAAGCTAAAATCATCATTATTATTATAATATTAATTTAAGAATTTAAAATATTCAAATCAACAAATGTGGTTTATGATTTTTTTCTTTTTCAATTCAATTTTACTGAAGAACATTCTCAATTCTCCTCATATACTATATATTATGTGTGATGTGTAATGATGATGAATAGATGCAAGTTGTTATTAAATAACTAATCAAAAGTCAAAACAACACATTAGTTTACTACAACGCATGGAATCAATTGTTTAACGCTCATCAATTTAATGGCTAAATAATTTTTACGAGTAAGATACGCTTCAATTTTGCAAGGTCTACATATCTACACAGATAACCATAAAAAATAATGACTATGTAAAGTCATAACTAACAATGTTCCAAATTTAATGTGTTTAACTTGATACAAAAGACATAAAAATAAATATTTATACTAATAAAATATAAGCAAAGCAATAAATAATGAAATTTCAAGCATACTCTAAAAATACAAGTTTTACTTTGTGAGAGAATCTTGCCTTGTGTAATTTTTAATTTTTATATACTTTATAAGTAATACTTAGTAAATTACTTGTAAATTAAAAATCAACCAAATAAAATGAATTATTCAATAAATCAAACGTTTTAAAGGAAAAAAATAGAAAGGAAAAAGGAAAGCACGAAAGACAAAGAAAATGAGATTTACTCTTTAAAATTACCACTGTCTAAAACAGTTTTTAAACGACGAAAGTTACAAGTGAAGAGTTTTGTAACCAAATGTTTAAAATTTTTGTATTAACGCCTAAAGTTAAAAGCTTAATAATTGAGTTTAAAAGCGTAAGCCCCGATGTGAGCCATTTAATCTGATGATGGTAGAAATGAAAGACCCTTTCAAGTCCAGATGTTGGTCTTGGCTCTTCAATGACTCACTCAAGGAGGTTGTGACGACCGTCAGAAACCATCACCACCAAGTTGAGTGAGTCGTCGTTAAGCCTCTTCTCTTCAACCTTTGACCTCCCACTCTCAGAGCTCCGTCCTCCTCCGCTTTGTCCGCCAAAGGACCCAAGTTTAAAAATGGGGTCGTAGGGAAAGGATTTATAAAATAAGTAAACTGACCTCTTCTCGTGGACATTGGGTTTAAATACTTATTGGGTGAATTAGGAATCCTTTCAATTAGAGCTGAGTGGAATGAAGAAAGATGTTTATTTACTCAAGTAGGGGGAATTGGGGCGGAGTGAGCGGAGGATTAAGAGTCAATCTTGAGAGACTATTTAAGAGTGGTTCTGTATGAATGAGAGCTCGAGATGATTCCGACTGACACAAGAGTTCCTCTTTGACTGAGAACTGAGCTTGGGTCAGCAGTTGCCTAAATGGTTTTTTTCTGAAACAGAACCCCTTGAAAAGACCACCGAGCTGGTCGTATATCCGATACCCAATGGGTTTTCTAAATTCCTTTAATTCCATGCTGCGAAAGGTCCCCGTATCTCCCTAGTTCAACTTCCATCCTCCTCATATGCATAATAAGACTAATATTCCCCCCATCTCCGCTCAAACTCTCTCACGTCGGCTTCGTAACTCTACACTCGACACTTCGACAGCGATGACAAGCTGGTAAAGGCCCATTTTAAACATACTCATTTCAACCTCATTTTCCTATCTGAAGAGATCAAATGTAATAGAGTCAAATATCCCACCGGTTCATACAAACCCTTTTCAAACTTCATCTCGTAATTCACTCAATCCATTCAATTATAAGACTGGACAACAAAGCCCTTCAACTTGTGCACTTTTTCAATCCTTTTCAATCCAATTGATCCTCATACGATGAGGGCAAAACCTATAACCTTATGGTTCTTGTAATTCACAGAATCATGTTCACCTTTATTATACTATATGTAATATGGTATACTTTACCAGTATAAATATTACAATATTTATGTTTGTAACTCTTTAAAGATGAAGTAATAGAGATACATTTCCCGAGATATTCATAACATACATTTCCGAAATTTCTCAAATGATGGGCAATGGGAAACGATCAGGTTGTCAGAAATTGTAAAATGATCCAGAAATTGGTGAGTCAAAAGCCGACCAGTTTTTAATTCCACCGCAAACGCCTCTCGAGAGGGTCTTAAGGCTCCGATTACTTTTATTTTCAATCTCTCACCTCCTCCAGTTTCCTCCTCCCCTTTCAACTCAACCCAAAGCCAAATTGAGATTTACGAGGATTCCGGACGAATCTCTTCATTATATTTATATAAGAGACTAACTTACAGTCAACTCCCATTTTATATTACAAAGGTTCAATTTCTTCCAAAGAGCAGCTGCATAATTAGACATAGGGTTGAAGTTAAACTAACCATTTGGACGCCATCGTTAAAAGATTATTGGCGAATATTATGTAGTAAATGGATTGGATGTTTTTGAGACCTTCGACTCCATTCAATCATACATATATCGAATGAATGTTGTGTGAGAAAACAAATATGAATGCGAGGACCTGGAATAATATTTTATAACCCTTCCACTTCCCAATTCCAAATATCACTCCAAATATTCAAAATGTATGAAACCTTGAAAACACCCATGTTGGGCTCAACAGATATGAAGATGTTTGAGAATTTATTAAATGAGTCTTTGTGAGTGGATGAAATGAGAAAAACAGCTTTCACCCTCCGATGGCCCAAAGGTAACCGTTTGAATTGAGAACATTTTAGGAGTTGATGAAGAAGTGAAGATGGATTGTAATGGGGAAATCGTAATTTACCATCCCTGGGTTCTTTGTTAGTCGGGTCATAGGAGGGGAAAGTGGGAGCCATTATGAAGAACATAAAGATTAGATGCCTGGAAATGTCAGGAGCCGAGTTCCGACAAGGTCCAGTGATTTAATTGTGATTTTCAAATGTCACAAGATACTCTTTCCTCAAGGACTCATTTACCCGCCCCAACTTCCAAATATCAACCAAATAGTCTTGAACTATACAATTTTTATTTTATCTACTCATGTTTATGTAAGGCATATGGATACATGCAGAGAAAAAGATAACATCCAAACCAACTAATAAAATATTATCTAATATGCATATACCATAGAATATGCTAATAATATGCTAATTAATTGCTAATTAATCGAAATGTAAGAATTGATGTTAATGTTAAAAGAACAACTTAAAAGAAAATACTATTTGACAGTATGAACGTACCTATGTACTCTATATAAGTATGTAGGATGAATTGAGAATGTTTTGAAATTGAATGATTTCAATTATATTTGGATGGGAATGAATAATAAATGGAACTTACCTCCAAGTCAGAGAAGTGTTGGGCCATCTTTGCCCCTGGATGATGAATCTTTTATATCGAGATCCAAATTGCCCAACTAAAACATCTGGTACGCCACATCTTGGCTTCTTCATTAAATTTACAGTTGCTTCATCCAACTTTCCAGTAATATTAATATTCCCAAAAGCCTAAAATTTCAAAATTCAAGTTAAACACCATAATTAATTAAAGTAGATGGAAGAATATACTTAATCATGTGCAGCATAGTTATTTTTATTATAGTTATATTTATAACATAAATAATTATGAAGTCATCGTAAATAAGAGCAATATGTGCGTTGTAAGCAGTTAACATAAAAAGTTTATTTTTCCACTATTAGGCTAGTTTATTTGTCTGTGAGAATAAAACATGATGTTGTTTATGAGAAAGAACAAGTGTTTGACAATTATTCCAGACATTAATAGTGTTTTCGAGGGAAAACTAATCGTTAAAAAGTTCCTGCATAAGTTACAGAAAAGTTAAATTCGATTCGATAGTTAAATTCTCCACTTTATGCAACACTTGACTTGAGAGATTTTACCAAGTGGTTTAAATGTTAAAACGTGGTTGTGAAAGGATGGCGATGTTTATTGTCGGTCTTGCACCACAAGCACATTTTTTATTATTAGACCATTTTACTTTCAAATTTTATTTCATCCCAATATTCACCATTTGCTTCTCAAATTGACCATAGATTTTAAAATAAAATTCAGATATAAATTTCATGTAGTACTTAAATATATCTACCTAAATGGATGGGTATGTCTGGTATGTAGGATACATACACATATTTGAAGGTTAATGCGGGCATCATCATCATAATATATTTTTATAATGTTTTTACTCAAAAATTACAAAAATTTAAACTCGAAAAAATGAAATTGCGATTGCCACAAATTTTTTTTCCCAAAATCCTAGAGAAAGCTAAATACTTAATTATGGATGTTATGAGAATAAATAACATTCTACGTATATATAATATATAGTATATGTACTACGATATTATAAAATGAAAATGTTATAAAATACTTGCTTTTACATTTGTAATAATATATAATTAAGCAATAATGCTGAATATATAATGTAGCTTTTAATTTGAGACAAAACAAAATTTCAATGTCAGACAGTTTTCTCACAAGTTGACATTTTGTATTCAATCTCAAACTATAAAAAATTCGTTTCATACAAAATTGATAAATACTATATTACTATACTACCTATACATAATAGGGGCGCGAACTATTTTTTAATATTCGTAATAAATATTAAATTCGAGCAGACTGGGAAGATAAGAAAAGTTTCCGCGTAACCATTTATTAAACTAATGGGAATGGGATCACTAATAGTTTAATTGTAAATAAAAAAATGCTTACTTGGAGATTTCTCAGTGCTTGTTCCATCCGTTCTTCAGAAACTTGATCTCTTATTTCAATGCCCGATTGTGGAAGATATCCAAAATTGAGCAGATAATGCTATAAAAACGGCATTGATTAGTAATTAATAAACTGCTGACTTTGTTTACGCATTAAAAAACAAGTTATGCAGACATTAATTGTAAACGATGTATGGGAGAACAATTTTTTAATGGCTAATGGCACTAATGAATCCATTAATAACCAAGTAGTTTATTTTACTTGCTGAACTAAATATGCCAGATATCATCATCAATCAAATTAATAATAAATTCTAAATTGCATAATTGAATCTCTGCATAAATACTTACATTATTTATTTAGTTAACATAAATAATAAATTTAGGTGTGTATGTAATGTACCTAGGTATTATTCATTTTGTTTACACGTAAATCATAGAGGTATTGAAATATACTGCAGACACCGGCACCCAGAGGAGGAAGAGACATAAAGGGGAGAAATGAGAAATTGTTGCTTTCTTTTAAGCTTCACTTTCTATGTATGTATTTAGATATACTAAATATTTATTTATTTGATATATTTATTACCTATATAAATAGTATGTATATTAAATAAGTACAAGTAATAAGTACATTTATACATCTACATATGACATATTATAATATTCAATAATAAAATATCATCAATGAGTTCTATCATGGTTCTGTTCCTCAATGAATGAAATAATAATAGTAGTATATATTTTTAATTTTAATTAATGTTTGTGCCAATATTCAATATGAAAAAAATGTTGGTAAAAAGTAAGAAATAAAAAATAAAAGAATCTAGAAATCCCATACGTCAATTCATCTAAAATTCCTTCATTAATTTTGTTTAGAACAGAAAGTAAATTAAGTAAATTAAAAGTCTTTCTATTTGCAAGTCCATAAATACTCATTTTTTCAATTAAAATAGTTGTAAAATGGAAAAAAGGTCGTAAATAAGCTCCCGGTTCTTGAAAATCCCCTTTGAATGGTTGGTTTTTGAGTGTTAAGGAGCCGTCTCGTATTTTTACCCGACTGATGAACCACAGAGGTTTCCGTTTACTCATCGTCTCTCAAAGTTAAATTGCCTCTGGTTCATTGAGCCGTCTATTTCCTTGTAGAGTTTGTTTTCCTCCTCCTGGAAAATTATCGGGGGGTTTGGAGATGCCCCATCATTCCGCCAGTTTATTTTCATCTTTAGAAGGACCGTGTCAAAGCTCTTGTGCTCAAGAATGCTATTCTACCCAGAAGAGAGATTAAAAGATGTCTGGAATGCTGACTGGAATTAGCCCCTTCTTTTCCTACTGATCAACTTTTACAACCGGATGGCTCTCACATATTTCTCATCCCCCATCCCCATAACTCATAAGCATAAAACGAAGATATTCACAAAGGGAGATATGAATATTCCCCATATGTACATATTTAGATTAGATATAATGTACATTTATACCATTGGAAATTCATTCCTCGACATATTAAACTTAATAGCCAAGCTGTAGTTAATGGCGCTGTAATATTGCCCAAGACTTCATAACTACCCTCAAATGAATATTCAAATTGAAGGGCTTGGATTTTTAAATAAAAAACATGTTCCAAGGGTTGAATGAATTTTGGAAAGGATGAACAGAAGGAAAAAGTTGGTTTCGAGTATCAGCTAAATTACTTACATAGTTATATCAAGTCTTATGTACATAGGTATAGGGTTTCATGATATATTTGATACTATCTGTAAAATGGTCTTGAGATTATTCATCTTCTGAGAGTGTGTGTTTGCGTGGGAGTTTGAGTTAAAATTTGAGGTCTCACCGATCCATCTGAGATTCCCTGTTGGTGACGTCTCTTGGAATAGGGAGCCGAGAAGACTTGGGACACTTTGCTCAAGAGGAGCAATGTGGAGGTGACTAGAATGAAATTCACAAGAAACAGGGATTTTCCTCGCCACATGAGAGACATGGATGAATTTGACCTGGAGGTCAATCCGTGGAAACTCTAATCGATTGACTAATGAAATGTGTGGAGGGAACCCTCATTGGAATGGAGGAATTGGTTTGATCACACCATCGTCGTCAATTTAACTCAGATTGTCAACTTTTCACTTTTTCACACGTGTTGAACCCGAGTTCACCCGTTTTCTTCCCAGTCTCCTTCAGTCCTCATCACAAGACTGATCGGTTACCGAACCGCGGCTCCTGAGAAACCTCCATCCTGCAAAAGTTATTAAACATACAGATTATGCTACATTTTCTCACATGTACATATAAATATAGTATGTAATATGTAACTACTATATGCAGTTTACATATGAAATTAAACATAATCGAATATTTTGTGTTCACTATCTTAGACGAGGGTTTCGATACAGATTATTTGATTAATTTACAAACGAAAGGTTTGAACTCATAATCAATGGATGTAATCATTTAATCATACAATGAACCATTTAAAATTTGAACGTTCATATTTATGGAATTATGATTCACGTATACAAACTTATTGCATCTATCCTATGTGATACTAGTATTTACTTCCTGTCCCCTTAGATAAATTACCAACGCTGATGAAAAAATTGAATTGTTATGATACATTTTTAGCAACTTTGAACTTGAAACGTTTTAACATTAGTAATTACATAGAAAATTTTATTTTAGCAAGTAATAAATAAAATTTTCAATATAAGGCGATAAGATGGAGGTTAAAAAATCTTATGGTTGCTAAAAGTATCGTAATTTCTTTATCTACCAAGTGGACATTACCATATATATTATTTAATACTAATATATAAGTATGTGTACTTATAGTTCATATTGTTAATATCTTTCATAAATAGTAATTAAATTTGTATGCTAATGAATGAGCGTTTAATGCAATTTTACATATAAGCATGAATCTATTGAAAGTTAATTTTGAATGAATCAATGTAGGATTATTAACTTATCATTTCTATACAAATTTAATGATTTCTTGGTCAAAGAAAATTGAAAACCTGTTGTAATAAATATCTCTATTATATGTTATATTTGTAAAATACATTTGATTGAATAGATGTTAAGTATGTTAGTATTGCACCCATATAAGCGACAATTGGAATCTGTCAGCCAAACTAAACAATGATTAATCACAAATTGTCCATTAAGCCAATATTGATTTATAATATACGATTGTCGGAATGTGTCTGAACTGTGTGTGTATTTATACAAACTACAACATATATGTTTTCATTATGAACTGAGCTGAAGAATTTAATGGTCATTAATCTCTCGAGATATGAATGAGATTGTACGAGTAACTTGCCATGAAAATTTTTCATCGTTTTCATTCTGACAACTCTTGAACTTTTATTCAATTCCTTATACATTCATTTTTAAGGGCAAGTTTGAATGAATAAGCATATAATTAGAATTTACAAACTGTCCCATATATTAAATAAAAAAGAGAGGAAACAACGACATAAAGTTAAGGCATAGTTTCAATGTTTCAAGGTCTTGCTTTACTTCTGCCTCAGAGCAGAGGTAATTTATTTGTAAATCAGCCCAAATATCCGACAATTTCCCTACTACAGGCAGATGATGATATAAATGGTGATTCATGGAGGAAAGTAACTTAAATTTAAATATTGATCAATTGCCACCGGAAATCATCTACCCAAATAAAGTTGAGGTCGAATGGCTAATTTTAACCCAAACCCAATTCACTCTTTTTAGCGAAACTCGAATTAAATTGAAATTAAAGATGAAAATAAAATAGTAAATTAAATAAAAATTGGAGGTTGGAAGGCAAGTGATTGTCAAATTGTGAAAGGTCAGCGATGGAAAGGTCACTCAATTCATAAAAGGAAGGGTTTTGCTAATCGACTCATCGAAAGTAGGAATTGAGGTCAAAGAATGTAAATTTTAAAATTGGGGAACTTTAATTAAAAAAACATCTGCTTTAATAAAAATTAAAAAATATTATTAAATTAAATTAAATTTATAATTACCTGATGAAGAAAGTTGGAATCTTCTTCAGCCTGGCAATTCCTGCTGACTGAAGAGAAGAAATTTGGATCGTCTGTGCTGAATGGGAAATCTCGCCAAGACGATGTATAAAGTTCAACGAAGCAGAATAAAATGGTCGAAGAGACTCAGGGGCCAACACGATGACGATGTTTGTAATTCCGAGTCCCAAAAAGTGTTCAGTCCCATGATCCCATCTGATTTTGATGGTATTTTTCAAAGGAGTCCCCAGAGATCCCCAACGTGGTTCTTCCTTCCCTCACCAAACTCACCAAAGATATTCCGAATATTAAACACCGAAGGTTCAACAAGTAAAGTTATATAAATAATAATTTTTCAAACAATGGGCTTCTGCAGTTAGGACAAGGCCGTGGAGAAACAAAGATGTACTGGCTATTTATAAATAACACTAATGGTTCACTACCAATTGTTCTTTGTTGGATTCCTCAGTTTCCAACACCTTTGGCTCTGACTCATTCCCTCGTTCCGCTTGCGTTGAAGGGAGAGGGAAACAGCCAAAGGTGGAAATGAAATTTGACTTAATTAACTTTTACAAAAATGTGAATTAAGAAAATGTAATTTTAGTTAGGTTAAATTATGAGAGAAATGCTGGAGGAAGAAGGAACCTGGAAGGAATGGGAGAAGGATGTGGAATGATGAGGAATTGAGGAGAATGAAGATAAGATAAAAACTCAAAACACAGAAGTCCCATGACGAAGGAGGTCACAAACTAATATAATATTATATAAAACCATGTAATATATATATATATAAATATATAATAGAGGGGAATCAATAGCTGGGGCTGCGAAAAACCTCCGTCTACGAACCAGCAGAGTTCACTGCATCGCATCGCACACAAGGCCTTCACATTGCATTGGTGAGAGAGATTTGGGAGTTGTTGGATCCGGAATGTTCACATTCCCCTTCATCTCCTCCCTCATCCTCCCTTCAGTCCCTGTGTGGATCTCAAGTTGTCTGGGGATTCAGGATAGTTATTATCATGTTGGGTATGACCAAATGGGATCGGAGACATTCAGAGCGCCGGGCAGGGTTTTTTTACACTTTCCGATCCGAGTGATGGTTTTCTTCTCCATTACCCGCACTCGTGGATGAGGGACGGATGAGCTAAACTTTGTCATTTAGACATTCTTCCACTCGCCTTCAGTCATTGGAACCAATAGATCTACATCAGTTTCATTCCATGAATTTCTCAATGAAAACCGTTCTTTTCTCACTATAGGTTCATTCCCATATTACCTGTACATACAGATATATTTTATATCTGAATATTCAACACGATTGGAAATATCTATATCCACCACTAACATTAAGTACGCATTAAGGATATACAATTACTAGTATTATAAACCAATATATCAATATGCCCTTAAATATATGTATAACTATAGGATGGAATATATGTATGTAATATAAAGTTAGTATAGCTATATTGCATTATCTTAAAGTAATATAAGTTGGTTTTATAAACAAGGAAGATTTTTTAAATGCTAAATAAACAAGATGCAGATATATCTGTATGTTATGTAAGCGCTTATGTTCTTAAGAGCTTAAGTCTATAGATAGAGTATTCTTAAGAGTTTGTTTGGTATATAAGGACGATCTTCAAGATGCGTATATTTATGTATTTATTTATATGCAGACACATTCCAGGTAGTTTTTATCTCTTTCGAATTCTCTAGTGCAAAATTTGCTAAAGGCCTTTCTCTTCTTCTCCTCAAGTTGACAGATCTATTTTTGAAATTCCATTATATGCAAGTAAACACGCACTCGTCTCTCATCCTTCTTTTCGCTAATCTCAATTTTCACCTTTGCTCATCTACATCATATTTCATCTTCTTCACAATGTTGAACTCTACCACACGTGGAGAAGATTTTTTTACTAAATACACATGTACCGTATGTAAGGATTATTCACATACATATTTATAAATACATGTAATTGTATACATAGTAATATACCTAACTAATGTCAATATAGCATGTTTTATTCATATTATTGACATCATGAAATAATTTTGATTAGAATAAATTTATTTAAAAGCAAACCCGACGACAATGCAATGTTGAAGAAATTGATGAGGAGAAAGCATTTGAATAAATGAATAAAAACCTAATTTGAGTAAATGTGAAGTAATCGAGTGAAGGTCAGAGTAATTTTAAGACTTGAAATTGAGGAATTATGAAGATAAGCAAGCATTGCAAATTTCTTTTTGTCCTCGTCAATAAAAAATTAGTTTGGAATGATCAATTAGGCCCATAAATGATTTAAACATTAAATTTATTGAATTTGTACAGTTCTCATACATGAAAATAAACTTGTACAAAATGATACAGTTTTTGCGTTTATTTGTGAAATAAAAAATAACATAATTTTGATTAAAAAATATGTGTAATGAAACGAGGAAAATGTTAACTTATCACGGATCGATGTCAGTAAAAATTAATTCGATATATGTTAAAAAAAGATTACACCTAACGCTAGAGTAAATATTTTAATATTAACAATTAGAGTAAAAACTTATCCGAGAGTAACTTTTACATTTTATAATATATGTACAAATACTTTCTTTTTATAAAAAAGTAAGTTTCTCATTCGTCGTTATTTCAATTAAAACTTAATACATGTGTTCAATTAACCCTTAATACATATTTTGATACTTTTAAATCGTAGATTTGTTAATGAGTAAAATGAATTGTTTTTAAGAACAAAAAGGTATAAATGTGACCCGGAAGGTACTTTGAGGGTCTTTAGGTATTTTATATTATTTAATTATTTGCTAATTTGAAATTCACATGTGAGATGAACTGCATGGTGGTCAAAGCTTCTGATTGACAATTGATCTTTAATTTTAACGTTTTCTTCATTCGTGAGATGAAAAGATCTCCACGCATCTGACACAAAACATTTGCACAAATTTCCACATTCACAGATTCATCTTCTAACAATTCATTCCAAGTTGTATTTATTTAAATAAATTATTCAAATAATTCCTTTCATATTTCTTTCAATGATCCTAACAGTTATAAATTTGACGATTAATTTAAACTTCCAACAATAAGTATTAGTAGTTCTTACCTATCGTTAGTTCAAATGATTTTGAGAGATAAAAAAGATTTCCATTTTAAAGTTTACAATTAATGTACTTTCTATTAAATTCAATTTAGTAAGTAATTTATATAGTATGTAATTTATAATTCACTTATCTATTAGTTTTCGTACAGTCTTATATTTATTGTAATAAAAAATGAGTATTTCGTAATAACCTTCAAGTTCATCACGAGAGCACACAATCCCTCCAAATTTCACTTTCTGCGGTTTAATCGTAAGACCCTTCACATACATCTTATATATATGTATAAATACTCGTACATACTCTAAAGTATTTATTTATTACTAACTTATGGTGTAAAAGAAATCGCCCGAAATGAAGTTCGTTATCAACCTCGGGAAATGGAGGAAATGCAAAAGGAGACAATCCGACATCTAATGACATGCTTGAGCCAAGAGTTGACAATGATTATCAGAATCTGTTGTATGCATATATGTAAATGATACATATACACATATCATATTCATAGGTATTTAAGTTCACACATATTCAATGTCCCGTCTTAATTATGAATCCAATTCCAGAGATCTCTCCTAATTAGTTTCAATCAAGAGTTAATTAATTGGCACAGCCGTAATACTTTAAGTAAGTCATAAAGTAAGTATCAGATTACATACACGTTATAAATTAGTAAGTTGTTCATCTCATGTTTCAAAAACACGAGTTGCCTGCTTTCAAAACATTTGGTTTCGGTCCTCCGATTCACAAGATTCGCTATATACGCTAATAATAATTTTATAATCTCACAACGTACGAGTTAAAATATTATAATTATTGTCTCTTACGAGTACAAAGGTGAAATTTAAGTACGGGCTAAATCTCAACATATTTAATATATTGTACTCTTTTCGCTTTTTTGGAATTCATCACGTGGTCATATTGCCTAACAAAGTGGATTGAAAAGTTCACTAAAATTTACAATATTACATTTAAAGATTTATTTATCCTAACATGTGTAATTCTCTGATAAATAATTAATCTCCATATTAAATAGTCTTATATATTTACTAACAATATAGTGTTATTTGCTCTATAAAAAATTTGAGTATTCAATTAGCCTTATTTAGAAAGATTCTTTTATGAAATAAGAATATGTAAATACTGTTTCGTGATTCAATCGTAGTTAAATAACATAAATTTTGGATTCGTGTAATAAATTGATATTCAAATAGCAAATAAGTACTTTCCCAGTTCATGCTAAATTAGTAAAAAATGAACGATAAATCTTATTCGAATAATAGTTGAGTTCAAATGATTTGGTCCAAAGAGGGAAATCTTAATTACTGAGTAATTTGAGTCATCAAATGAACCCCTTGTTCAAATGTCAAAGTTTATAAAATAACGCGTACTTTGGTCAAATAGAAAACAGTTACTTATCGTTAGTTAAGTATGCATTACTTACATACTTCAATAGGTAAACGTTGTGTGGATGTAAAAAAGAAATATATTATAAATAATCCTCATAGAAAAATACTTATTAAATAGATTGAGAATCGTATCAGTTTATGAAAGTTATGCTAACGTAGTATTTATATTAAATTGATTAAAATTACAGCGTGAAAAAGAAATGAAAAGAGCGAAAGACACAACCTTTAGAAAATTAAGGTGTGGGAATTGAAATTGGTTGAAATGTGAAAGAAATATTTATAATATGAAAAATACGATGGGCGGAATAGAGAAGGTATTATATACAAAATGTATATACAAATTATAATATGTATATATAATATTTATAAGTTAAGAAATAGGAATAAACACAAGGGGTCAATCGCACAGTCACACATAATGTTCAAATTGGAAATGTGTGTATTAGTCGTTTAATTAAATATGGGTCAAACAATTTATGTATTATTAAATACATAGGTACTTTGGGGGTAAATTTCACAATTTTTTCTCTCATTAATTGTAAGAGAAAAACCTTTCAATCCCGTCTGTGTTAAATATAATATAATACATTTATATATTTAAATCTAAAATACTACAAATTTTCCCCGCGGGTCACACAACACTTTCTTCTTCGAGATTCTTCGATATTTTCTTTGAGAAATGATTTGAAGAGTTTTGGGGGAGGTTATTGGATTGTGAAGACATGGAATTTGAATTCCCAGTCCCAGTCCCGTCATGGTTATTGGGTCCATTGACTAAGGGACTTTCTTTGGGAGTTGATGCTGTCGGAGGATGATTGTGGCCATAAGACCTTGGGGACTCCGTGGGACTCATTTGGTTCACTTGTTGGGCACAGTTTCTTTTTTCTAGCCAAATGGCATACTCAGCTTGGGCCAACAGCCGCTCCACGTGCTCGAGTTGTTCTTTATGGGAAAGGAGACGTTGAAGGCCGGCCGAGGGCGAGTTGCTGTCAAGTGATTCCGTTCTCGATAAAATGTGCTCAGTTTGGTTCAAAAGATGTTCAACTCGGCCGACGATCGACGGATCTCCGTTCCCTTGTGGGCTTGTGGCGTACCTTGGATTCGTCCCTGGAATGGCAGGAGCTCGGTCATAGTTAGGACCTCGTTGTTGTTTTGGAATAGGCGGCAATCTCCTCACATCTTCCACCGAACTTCTACGGCACTCCCTATATCAAAATAACATTAAATTAAAACATTCTAAACTGTAATAGAATAGACATAATAATAATCATAATTAACAATAATTAATTAAAAATTAAAATCTTTTCTTACCGTGCATAGACAACTTCTGGAATATCCATCCTGTTGATTTTTGGATGAATGTCGGAGACAATGCCAGAATCCGGAGTTACATCATGGCTTGACTCGCTAGAACAGTAAGGAGGTGGATTGCCGAACACAGGGAGGTGGGGCGACCCCGCTGACCCGAGCTGGAACACGAAATTCCTTCCAGGTTGTAAACTCACTCCAGGCTGATGGGCCATCGGACTCGTGGCAGTCCCATATCTAATTCTGTCAATGGTTCTGGCAAGGTCCGTTCTCCCAAGTGGATTCCCACCCATTGGATGGAACGATTGAAGATTGTAATGGCTCCTTCCTCCCTGGACTCCGTTCATGTTTGGGATCGAGCCAATCTGCTCGATGGTGTGGGCCAAAGGTGGATACAAAGCTTCTGGAAATGTCAAGTCACAATTTAAGCCCTTTTCTTCGACCACATTAACGTCATTGAAAAAGAAAGAAACTGGGCGGGGTGAAGTGCCCTTAAATCCCCATTATTTCCCTACCTATTGTTTGGGCGAGGTTGTTGCTCCGAGGTCTGGCCGTGTCGTAAATGGAGTCGATCGTTTTGGTCAGATCTCTCGAGATCGAGTAAATGTAATCTCGTGGGGCTGAGAGGAGAACTCGATCCGACCCAGAATGGTTCGACCCTGTCGAGGACCCTGCATTCATCATCGACGCCAATTTGACGCTTTCCAAACTCGCGTAAATGTTGTTCATTTCTCTTTCTTCTTTGGACCCTGGGCTCTTGGCTGACATCAGCGTGCTGTCTCCCTGGTGATTGTGGTTCACTTCCCGTGAGACGGCCGGAGTCCCAAAGACTACTTTGGTCACGAGGAGACTTGCAGGGGCGGGTTCAGGGAGACGAAGCCCTTGAGGGAAACCATCAACTGGAGTCCCGGGCAAAGAGTGAGACGGCCCATTTCCCAACCGGAGTGGAAGCCCTCGTCCCATGCTGGAACGATATTCTCCGACTCTTTCGCCTGTAATTACCAATTTCGATTTTAGAACCATTTACAGTCAGAATAGAGAATTACTATAATATACATAAGCATAGGCATAGTAGGTAGGTAATATGGTACTAGTTAAATGTGTGGGTCGATGGGAAATGGTTTTTACCTGGTAGGGCCCTTTCCCCAAACGTTTTCCCCCTCAGAGATGACCTCGATTCGGTGGGGCCGAGCATCATAACATCAGCTCGGGAATTTGAACTGTGTGAAAAATAATTCCATAATGAATGTGGGTTCAATTACAGAGAGACAAGAAGGATGAAGTATGTGAGGAATTTTGTAAGTACCTGTAAGTCGGGATGCACCTCTGAACGGCCGTGTTGGAAGAAACCATGGTGGGGAATATATCGGCATTAATGAGCCCTACATTGCTCTTATTAAGCGGGACCCGAGTGAGTCGGCTGGAAATTAAAAAAAGAGGCAATTATCATTATTTTCTTCCAACACTCTGAAACCTTATCTCAATGATGTTCTTATAATGCGAAAGCACAATTTTCCTATACATACCTTAGCATCCGAATGTCGGCTGAAGAAATAGTTACAAGAAGGAGTAAAATGACTATGGCAAACTCGAGCATTCTAGCACACAAACTTAGGACCCATCCCGTCCACGTCGACGCCACCTCGCATTCTCCTCGACTCTGGAAAAGAAGGTCAGGGGGGTCAGGGCAGGTCGATGGGCTCACCATTGCAACTGAGATGATGATCATGACTGAGAGAGTGAGGGAGAGGAAGGAGGCCCCGAACATGGCCCTTGCTTGAAGACATCCCCATTTGACAATGAAGCTTCTCTTCTTCAAGTTCAAGTTGTTGTTCTGTCCGCCGAGCCCGTCGCTCTGGGAGTCTCCGACTGCATTGAGTGCTGAAAGACCTCCATTGGGCGGTTGAGGGCCGGCGGTTCCTCTTTCGCTCGCCAGCCGCGAGTAAAACGGCTTGAACTTGAAAAGATATGCGAGGGAGACGAGGGCGAGGAGGACGTGGGGAGCGATCCAGGCTGCCATGGTGAGCGGGGCGTGGGCTGGCGGATGGAGATGTGCGGCCAGGGACAGCGTGAGTGGGGGGAGGAGCGAGGCCCCTGCAAGGGAGAAGATCCATCTCCCTTTGAGGGACCGGGAGAGCGGGAATGGGAATCGGGCCAGGTGGAGGGCCACGAGAATGGCGATGGTGAAAAACGCTGCTGGAAGCGTGGAGAGGATTGGGAGCCAAGAAGGGCGGGAGTCTGGGGCGCAGAACCATCCAGCTAGGAGGATGAAAGCTCGGACCACGGACGTTCCAAAAAGGAATATGAGGATCACCGAAAATGGGGCACAATCTGGAAAGGAAGTCAATATTGATTACTATTTAATAATAAATGTTGTTTCTACATTATGATGCTTTCTCGCGAAAAAAAGTGTCATTAAATGAAGATGGTAAATGTGAATGTACGAGGCCGTAAATAATATTTCTATTTGGCCTTTCCACACCTCTCACCGAAAATCCCTCCACTGGTGCGATAACTCACCTTTAAAAGTGAAGTGAAGAGAGTAGAGGACGGCGAGACCGAAGAGGAAGCAAAGGACACTCGTGATGGAGAACAAAATTCCCATTAGTTTACATTGGTGCTTCCAGGCCCCGCAGAGAGCATCGCAGACAATATACTGCGGACCTATGACCCAATTTCATCATTAGATTCATAAAATAACAAACCTGAAAGTGGGAATGATTTGTCCAGGGACCAATGGGAATTGTCATTTACCGTTGTCATGGTGGGAGTCTGGCGGATCCTGATGGTCCCCTTTGTAAATTCCTCTTTTCCCTTGAACTTCTGTAGGACTTTGGTAATTCCGGCCGAGTTCTTCGCTCCCGGCACCGTCGTCTTCGTCGTAGACATATGGCAGCCCTTCGCCCCGATCCTCATTCCCACCTTTCTCCTCTCGCCCACGACTCCCATAATGAGAGTCTTGGGCTTCTTCGAACGCAGTGGTCGTCCGAGACGTGGCGAGATTACTTGGATTTGAGAGCGTGTGTTTGGGAATGGCGATGTTGTTCGTCATTTGGTCCATATTGTACATGGTGGGAGAGCTTTTAGGGCTCACTGGAGAAGGAATGAAGACAGGTTTGGAAATGTCGTTTCCCTTATTGCCGCTTCCCCCACCGCCCAAAGGACGTGTGAAGACGTTGGAGGGAAAACCTCGGTTCATCCCATTGCTTTCACCAGTGTAATTCCCCTCGGAGATTAAATCTACAGGAAGAAGAAGAGGAGGAAATGAAATCTTTATTCCCGGAGAGAAAATTCAAAAAAGGCTAATGGACCGAAAGAGCGGAAATGAGCCTACCTGGAATTTCGGAGAGGGAGGGTTCCCATTGGTGCATTCGCCCCGAGCTTCCAGCGAGGATCCGAGTCACGGCCGGATTTGCAAGAATGGGATTGAAGTCGAAAGCTTCGCCGGGAGCTGCTGGAGTTATTCCCAACAGGGGATGGTCCGAGTCTTTTTTCTCAGGACCTCCGTTCCCACTTGGTGGGTTAACTTTGGAGAAAACGGCATTGACGTCTTTCTCCAAGGGCTTCGTCCCCTCGTTGGAGGGACTGTTGGGGGCAAGGGGGGACAAGGAGGAGCTCCGACTCCCATTCCGGCTCCCTCCCACCTCACCCTTTTCTCCGGTGTGGTTGAAGGATGGCCTTTGGGGGGTCAAGGGCTTTGACCCGCCGTGACCTTCGAATTGTCTCGGGGGTTGAGTGGAGAGCGGACCAAGGAGCGGAGGTGGAGGAGGCCTTTTCCCAAATGCTTCTCCGCCACGTGACATCCGAAGAAACCCTTCATCTGATAAAATAAACAATAGCAACCTTTAGTCATGTTGTTTAGCATATCAGAATTAAATACGAACACTTTGTATACTTATTACAAACATAAAAATGAACGACATGTTTATAATAAATAATAATGATTATAATAAATTAATAAGCATAAATAGATCGTTTGGCATTTTACATCATCATTACATTATGCATGCATAAATAATGCAAAGTTATCACAAGCAGAATAAACATAATGAGCAATTTGTTTTGCAATAGTTATAATATTACATAATGTATGTATGCATAATATGTTAAGTGATGTAAACAAAAAACAATCGTTTGGACGATAAGAGAATGATGATATAATTTACTTAAACTATGTAACTACATACATTGCTTCTTATCTACTAAATGTCCGATGAATGAAACACGTATAAATAAACTTGGATCGTTCCATCATGAGTAAATCTACGTAAATATTATTTATACATAAAGGAACAAATGTAGCAGAAGTTGTTTAGAAAAAGACAACGAACCTTTGAAGAGATCTTCGACATCGAGGACTGGAGGGCTTGAGTCAGCTCCGACTGAAGGATGCAAAAATCCAAAAACAATTGCGAGGCAGACGATTGACCCTAATCTGAATTCGGATCCTCGTCGCCTCCATTTCGAATGACTCATAAATGGCCAATCCATCCCCCGGTGAGTTCAAGCTACAGAAGGAAAACACAAATAAATTAAATCTCACCTTTTTAATCAGCGCTAATTGGGACTGTTGGGCTAATTGGGGAAGGTAACTTTAATTAGGAACCCAATCACCGTTCCATCGTGTTTCAAACATTTAAAGCGGGGGCATTTGGGAGAGAATTGGTTGTGGGAGGTATTTGTTTAAGGTTTGAATTAGGAAGTGATGTGTTTGGGGCGGTGATTAGGAATGAAATCGAGGAAGTTGGCAGAGTGAGCAAATATGCATTTCCCTTTAGCCTGAGTTTGCGAACGGTCGTGGGCGGTATTATGTTGATTCCTGGGATTAGATTCGAGAAGGTTCATTAAGTAAGTAAAAATGGAAGAGATGAGATTAGGCTAAGGGAAATGGTCTGGGAGAATTTGGCAAAAAAGGAGGAAGGAATGGTTTGCATAGTAATTGAACTCCTTTAACGCCTCCTTTTAGGTGAAAGAAGTGCGGAGATGAAGAAAAGCTGAAGTGGCTTAAATAGGCTGCCTCGGCTCTTAAGACGAATTAACAATAGATTTCCTTCTCGTCCTCGGACAGTTAGCGAGGATTGTGGAATGGCCATAAACTACTTTCTTGAACCTCGAAGACTCGTCTTTAATTCAATTAGGGAGTGATTTGCGTAAAAACCTCCGTTGGATTCATAGGGCTGGTGGAAAAATAAATCGGGTGGGCCGTGAGTCTCTTCGCCACTTGGTCGTTTGAAGGATAAAAAAGGGCACTTAGGATGTAGTTTGTAGCTCTGCGTGACCCATTGAATAAATCAAGAGGAAAGTTTGGGAATTGGGGATTGAATTAAAGGGAGGTTGTTCGCAGGGTTTCCCTGCTGGAAAACAACTTTCCCTAACTTCCGAGAAAAATGGGAGATTAGGGAGCAGAAACCATTTTGAGGAGGATAAGTATATTAAAATTAGAGTATTAACTCCCAACAACGAAGACGGATGGGGTGAGAATAAAGAAAGAAACAAACTTGGGCGGGGAGAATTGCATTTCGAAACATCCAAAGTTAGGAGATAAATCGGGTTAAATCGGAGCAATATATTATTTCACGGAGGAGAAGGCCCCTGAAATTTATAGCTACAATTTCGCTAATGGAAGAGGAGACTCCGCCCGGGAGAGAACAAGAGAAGACCCGGGTCTCATTTTATCGTACCTTTGAACTACTTTGAAGGAATGATGGGGAACCTCGCCGTTCTCCACACACGGGATCCCCCAAATAGGAATGAAATTGAATTGGCCCAATGATGGGCCCATAAGTTATGTATGACTTATCTCTCCAGTCCCATTCTTCGGATTCCTTCCCCTCTTTTCGCCTCTTTTATGAGCTTCAACTTTTAATCTCCCTTCCTCTCTCATTACCTCAAATGCGATTACTCACTCGCGGAATTGCAAACCCTCATTTGCAGCTCTGCCCCTTTCTCCCCAGATAAGAGGAAATTAAATATTGAGCTAGCGTTCCCCTGATCCACCGGAGGATCCGGCTCAAGTGTGACTAATTCCACATCCGAACCCTCATCTTTTATTCAGGCTTCCTTTGAGGAATTCGCGAGCACCAAAAGAGGAACAACTACTCTCAACCCAACAGAGACTTCAGACCAAATAGTCCAAAGAGCAAATGTAAATTATTAGCGAACCACCAGAGCGGAAACGTTCGCGAGAACCTCAAGGGGGTTGGATGAGTCTCGGAGATATTTCAAATTCCACCCATCTTTTTCTTCCCACCATCACACTTACCCAAACGATGATTTGTCATGTTCTCCTGTCACTGGGGCTCACTTCGTCCTGTTGCACTTCTCCACACCTTTCAGCTCCAATTTCACAACTGAGTAATGTCTGAACCATTCCAATTCCCTTAAATAATAAGTTCCCTCACTTCCACACTGTCCTTCTACTTCCCATGCTTCCTAGATCACAACACAATTTGGGCGAATTTGAAAACAGCCGGGGCACTTATAGCCAAATCCTTCACTTCACTTTAAAACCAATCACAAGTGAGAAGATCTCAAACGACGGTTATTCATTCTCCCTCACGACGACACGTTCAATCGGCACCAGCCCTGCAAACAAACACAAAATGGTCATGTATTAGGTAAGGTATGCAGTTATGTCGAGGATGTGTGTGTGTGTTCCTCCTTGGGTTCGACGGAGCGAGCAAAGCCGCCCCCAATTACTTACACCACCATAAATTATGCAGGAATGCCCCATTGGTCTCTTCGGTTATAAATATGATTCACCCTTCGGACCCGCCATCCAAACCATCTTAAATAGAAAGTCCCTATGGAAATTTTACAATCTGCTAATCGCTCCCTCGCTTCTTCACATTTATCTCAAAAGATTTGAATTGGTCGTGAGAGGGGGAATCCTCATGTTCTTATTATTATGAACAATCTGTGGAAGATGAAGGGAACAACGGCAGTGGAGGAACATTAAACATTAAATGCCTCTTGTCTCAACTCTTCAACACGACTCGTCGTTAAAATGGATTGAGTCATTAACACTCGCCATTTTACCATTTCGCACACTGCATTAGGTTTATAAGACTCTAAAGGAATTGAAATGAGTAATCAAATGATCGCCCTTAATCCGAACCGGGGAATTTGGACATGGAAAGATAATTCTAAATGTCAGATTGGACCAGCTGATCTAATTCCAATTACTCGTCGGAACTCTGAGCCAGAACAATATTTAATTATAATAAATATGCGGAACTCTCCAAATTGACTCTTGTGACCTTCCCAAGAGAAAATATTTGGTTGAATGTTAAAAGACACAGTTTGATCAACTCCACGAGTTATCTTCATTCTGGATCGAAGAGAGAATCTTGAGGAAATGGGGCTAAAACAATTTAATGACTCTCACATGAAAAAAGACTGGTGGTGGAAAATGACTAATTGCTTCAGATGTGAAATTCTCCCTCAACTTCCCACTTTGATTAAAGATATACAAATGATGGATTTTATGAAATGAGGGGTCAAATAGGTTTCATCGTCACTCAATGGAAGTGAAATGCAGAGTGGAGTATCTATTTTTATCAATTATCGCCCTCCAAATTCCTCTCTGATAACACAACATTTGAACCTAATAAGAGGAATAAAACACAATGCAACCATATATAAATAACGACCAAAGAATGTGTTGATTATATTAGAGACTGTTTGTGTTGGTTCTTGTGTATAAATAACAAAGGTAAAACCAGAGGCCTCACAATCAATACACATAAATGCCATATAAGTTCTCATGTCGATTACATTTCAACTTGACAATGAAACTCACCCAAATGACGTATTATTATTATTATTATTTATTCATTCTCTCCCTCACTTATGCATATTTCTCAAAGCGGACTGATATTAATTTGGGAAAATAAAAACCCATTATTATTTTTGGCTCTCATAGACTTAAAAATCTCCTACTACAAATCTCAACATCTTCCAAGAGTCAATTTTTTTAAAAGGAGGAATCGATAAGGAGTGGAAATGTTGTAAACGTCCGCCTCCGATTTAAGAATGTGCCCCTTGATCCTCGGGAGCTCTGAATTCCCTACAGGTCTTTTTGGACTGACGGGCGAAGCATTGAATATTTCGACTAGAGAGGATTCCCACTGATCCCCAAGTCAATAAATAGAGAATCTCCGAAAAGACCTCTTCGGAGATGCGGGTGTGGAAGACGGGAGGAGGAAGCCTCCACAATGGGGTAGAAACGGGGAGGGTGAAGAATTCGAGCAACAATGGGGCTCGAGCTCTCTCTCGCAAAATGGAGGACAGACCAGAGATTGTTGGATTTTGAGTGGGAATGGGAGGTCGCGGGGTGCGGGGGCCTTTGGAAGTGGCGTAAAATGGAACCGGAGGCTTACCGTGTAGGAGCAAGGCGGGTTACGGCGGGTCTCCCGGGTCCGGGAGGAGCAGCTGAGGAGAAGGGAGGAAGTGGAGTAGGGATCTCTCCTCTTCATTCTCGCTCTGAGGGATGAGAGAGAGAGGCGCACGGAGAGGAGGCCGAAGACACTCGTTCTCTATAGAATCTCTCTGCTCCGCTCTCTCCCTACACGTCTCCACCATGAAGGGAAGGCGAGGTAGAGATACACAAAGGCTCCGAAATTCCGCTTGCCGTGTTGCCACTCACCACCCTCTCCCTCGAATTATGGCCAACCGGGAGGGAGTTCGGGGTTCGGAGTCGGGGTCTTTTTAGAAATGCACTCCCTGGGCGACCTGGTGCTGATATGGAGGGTTCCAGAGGTCGCGGAAGGGTCAAAGGCCAGGAGGGGGATGGGGGTTGAGGAGGGTTGGCCGACACTTGGCACACGGACATTCCATCGTGAAGTCGAAGGGGGTTGAAGTCTGATATTGGGGGTGGATGAGGGTTCGTTCCGAGGGTTTTAATTTGGCAAGAAGGAAAAGAGAGACAGAGGGCCATTCGAAGCTTGAATCCTTTTCTCACGGGCTCCCCAGCCCCATTTCATCTAATAATCCAATTGAGGGAGAGATTAGCAATGAACTCCTTGAGCCACCTGAGAAATCCGATCCAACGTCCTGAATGTGATGACTTCCTCCTTCGCCCCATCATGGAGAGTTCATCTCTCGTTCCACCCTCGCTATTAGAGATTTTGGATGATGATGAGTCGACCGACGGCCGCACGAGCCACGACTCCCATAATCTCTTCTTTTACAGGGAACACGTTTGGGGCCATCCTCCCCCTGTACTTCTTCAAGAATGTGGAGGTCTCCAGGTTGAGAAAGGCCCTTTGACATAAGCAGGAAAACGACGGCGGTCTCCGGAGCTCCATGTCTAATCAACAAGAGGAAATTTCGCGTCGCGGTGGGTGAACAAATGTGAAGACATTCTTTTCATTTTTTCCATGGGAAATCTAACGGGGATACTTTTATGACGAAGGCATATGTGAGTCTCTCCTTGTCGAACCAAATGCTCTATTTATGGATAACAACTTTTACAACTCACATTCCACCCTTGACGAATCTAATTACCTTTCCCTCTCCGATCCTCATTTCAATAAATAGAGAGATGTGTTAATATGCGGAGACCGGCGATTGGCCCACGAGGCAACTGGAAGACTCCAAGACCCCGTCGGCCGCCTCGAGAGGAATTCCGGGGAATGTGAGAGATAACTTCAGCTCGCTCTCGAGGCACATTAGAGGAGAAATTAGGATTGAAAATGACGTGGGAGAGACGCGGAGGAACTACATGGCAATAAAAAGCGTTTTAAAGCCCCTCTGGGACACATCTGTGTTATTTTTATTTTATTTATGACAAGCCCGGATGAAAAAGGAACAGCGCTGACAAAAGATGAGGCTTTCCAAGAGCCCACAGACCCAAGAATTACAGAATCACTTCACATTTTTCGGGAAATGGGCAAAATGGCCCAACGTGCCTCGAGACAACTCTGTATATGTATGATAGATATACTTTGGGTATGTGCGGGATTGGCTACTGGGGCGAACACAATGTTATTTAGGAACCAAGTGGCGGAATCACGGCCCTTGCAAGAACCCATGAGGAATTATGGGCAAAATATTTGTTCGACTCCTCGGTCCTTCTTCAAAGGCATCTAATTTTTGCTGAGCTTGACTTTTATTTCTCTCGCTCCTCTTCCGGGAATTGTGGGGCCATGCGAGAAACCCCGGATTTGATAAATGCATTCCATTCTCCGGGCATTGTTGAGAGCGGAGGATTCCGGGAGTTTAAAGAGATCTTTGCGACCCACTGGGCTGAGAGGAAATATGAAAATAGAAATTGAGGCCGAAATTGAGACGTGTGTGAATGGGAGAATTTCACCGAGGGAGGAAACTCATTTGGAATATTTATCAAGTCGAGGGAGCGAAATGAAATCAGCAACTCATATTGATTCCATTCGCTCAAAATGACTCAAATCCTATCACTTCTCCCCGGGTCCTCATCATTCATAATAAAGCGGTAATGGAGAGCGGCAGGAGTCATTTGGTTGTGCAACAACCAACATGAATGTGCACCAATGGACCAAATGGTAAATGGCAGGCCCTCATATGGACATGTAGATCGCATTGTATTTAATGAACTTATTACCAATTGGAAGCACTTATGTAATAATGTGATGTCTAGATGTAGTATTTATATTTATTATATGGATTGGATCATGTTCTTTTCCTCTGCCCACCCAATCCCAACCTCTTTGTTTAGAGTGAGAGGAAATCGAGATTAGTTCATTTTCTTTATCGACCCTGTAACGAGAACTTTGGATAATAATTAGTGGGGGGCGCGAGGGAGTTTAACTACGTTGGAACATTGGGAATGTGATCCGCATTTCCTCCTCCGACCATTTCCCCTCAATTGGAGTAAATGAGCACTTCAGTAAACATGTCCTCGACTCAAATGGAAAAACGTTTCAACGGCTTCATTTGTAGGCGGAGGAGCCGGGAAGTGCCAGGAGATGAGATTCCATTCCCGGGATTCGGATTGGGGATATTTGGGGAAATTGGGATTTTCGGGGGAGCAGACAGGAGGATATTGATTGGCCTATTAGACTCACTTTAACCAGAGAAACATTATTAGGAGGAAAGAACTAACTATGCATATGGATTGTGAAGTTCTTCGGGGCATACATGAGGAGTATTAGGGGAATAGTTGTACAAATAGGTTCACATATAAATTCCTCAAATCCTCCACAGCCCTGTATGAAGCACTTGGAATGCAGGAACCCAATATTTCACGTCATATCTCCTCATATACTCAAATATTATAATGGATATGATCTGATGAGAATTATGATGAATAATCCTCTCGGCTCAACATCCGTCCCTTCATTTATTATCCAATTCCTCTCTCTTCTCTTCAAAACAGAGGACTGTTGAACTTTTAAATTACGACTCGGAGGGAACTGCCAAAAGATAACGCCATTCGAATAACTTACGTACTTTTGAAACAAAGTTGAACCACTAATAAAGATTTGGATTATGGAATTATCTCTCTCCCTAATAAATTTAATATCATCTTTTCAACGAAGGAAATATTTCCAACATAAATACTTGGAGTTCCTCAAGTTCCATTCCATCCCTCAAATCTCTTATGTCTCCTTTCTCCTCCTCTCCCAATAAGTTAAATTAGATTACAAATATGGTCATCATAAATACATATGCCAATAGTATACATAAATATAGTACATATATAGTAGGTACTATTACTATTGGCTTACTTTAATTTAAAGCTGTACCAACGTAGGTGTATAAAATAGATCTGTATTAATTTGACAGTCAGGCCATGTGGACCACCGTATGTTGATATTAATAAATTTTCCTATGATTGGTATTTTTCATGAGAGCAAGTTTGAAATGAAAAACGTAATTAAAATGTCCGTCCCTCTCACAGATGCATAATATTGTTATTAAATACAAGCTACTCACCACAAGCTGATATTTGGTGCATATAAATCGTGTACTCAATAAATTAACTCCCTCGACTTCATAAGACATGCAAGGTTGGTTGTGAAAGTTTGTTAGTGAAATTGGAAGTCCAAATTTCGCATATGGAACTCTCCTCCACGCTGTTTTATTTTTAATGAATTGATGAAGGATTAAAAAATTAAGGAAGAAGAAAGATCAAGCTTTTAAACATTTCCCCAAACTTTGTGTCCTAACAGGATGATATTTAAGAGAAATAAGTTGTGGAGGTTTAATTGAAAGCAAATGGCAGAGTTATGTTTGGTGACTAAAATGAATTTTCAAAAGCCCTGATGAAAAAAGGAAGGAAAACAAAGTTTGGAGAAAGTGAGATGGAAAAAGTGCTCAAATACCTTCAAAGTTCTTACCATGAGGATGAGACTTGGCGTTAGTCCAAGAGCGTAACAGCTTAGGATGTTATATGATTTCACTCTATTTCTAAAATAAAAGAGCGGAACTCATCTTCTGACTCATTTGAATCATTTAATTATTCAGATGGGCTCGAGGGGTTGTGAATGAATTGGAACTCGAGGTTCTCGATGTTCTTTGAGACGTAAATTGGAATTACCCATCTGAGCCCTTGGGTTCCAGAACAATCACACCGATTCGTCCGTAAGTGTCTGACCTCGACTCGCTTCACCGGAAATGATACGAGAAGAAGGGAGAATAACAGTAAATCCTTGTGTCCTTAAATTGCATATAAATACAATGGTAGATCTAGTCAAGATCTTTGAAGCCGGAGAAATAAATAAAATATGAGGATTGGGAAGGAATGAAAATATGCATTATGCAGACATTTAATTCAAATTGCGAAATGAAAAAAATCCAAGATTCCTTTAAAAGATTATAATTCCCGTATAAATTTTTTTTAAACTTGTAACAGATTATTGGATAGGTTTATTGTATTCAATTTCAAATATAAAATAATGAATATTTTTCATCGTTGATACAATAAGTAAAGAAATGTCATTAGTATAATTCCACGAAGAGCATTCAAGAACATCTTGCCGTACTTATACAAATATCGCCAATAAATAGGAATTACAATTGAGACCCTCGGTAAGGAGGAGAGAGGAGGTATAACAATAATCATGATCAATATATACGTATTATTACACCATTGGTTTGTAAATGGCATCCATTTAGTTCGCATTATTACATTAAATATTAACACCGATATTTCTTTTTAAATGTATATATAATTTGCTTCTCGTCGAATCCCTTTATTGGGCTTTCAGTTCCTTTCCAATTGAATAGGAAACGATCTTGTTCCAATCAATTTTTGTTCGCGTCAAGGGTAAAAGACGCCGCAAGGCTTTGAAGGTCGTATCTGACATTGTCTGATAATTTTCACCTTTGAACAAAACAAATTATAAGTCACATTTGATTTAATTTGATTTAATATCATAATTTCACTTATTGTCAATTACAACCAATTTAAAATTGATGTCCAGTAATCGTGGTCATATAAATTAAATATATTAACTTACTAAGAGCGTTGTGATATTCGCTCTCAGCAGTCTCGACAATCCTTGTGAACTCAGAGGCAAATTCTGACTCGTTCTATAAAATATAAGAAAATTATAATTTACTAAATAATATTAATAAATCTAACAATTTAGATAAAATAAAAATATTTATTCAATTAAAAATAAATTATTCTATTGCTGGCAAAAAATAAATAAATTATATGAAATTAAAAAGCTAGAAATTATATCAAAGCATTCTAAAATAAAAATTCAACAAAAGTGAGATTTACTTAAAAAAATAATTTTAGTAATTTACCGAAATTTGAATGTTGTGCTTCACATCTTTAGAGCTAACGAGTTGGACATTGCCATCTTCATAATAATGAACCTGGACCTTGATGACTCCTTTGAGTTCTACATGATCACCCATTGCACTAGGATCAAAACTGAGGGACCATTGAGAGCGCCAACGACCATTCCTAAAATAAAATACTTGTCAAATATTTCAATTTGAGGTCGAAGTAATATCCCCGGCAATTTTAATTATTTCCCAAATTGATTATTAATTATCTTACCAAAAGTTTTTAGGCTGAAACTGATGATCCTCGATGCATGCAATGAGAATAACTAGGCTCCCGGCAGTACGAGAAAATACTGAATAACTTCCATGAGGATAATGTTGCGCCACGTAATTCCCAAATTCATTCTCCACTTGAGCACGCCAAGGTTCACTCTTCCGATCAAACTCCCAAGACTAAACAAATATTCAAAATACTGAGGATTCGGAGAAAATTGAATTTAAATGGGCTGAGAAAATTTGGATTTTACATGGAAGTCCGAGGCCTCCTTTTTTAGATGGTCGTAACGAAATGATTGCTTGGTCCTCGGGTCATAAAATCGGCCAGCACCTAAATCATTGTGCTCTGTAATGAGCACTTGTTGATCATTCCCTGGTACCCGACAAGGGGTCAACTGGTCCTTGTTGTATTGAGCGAAGGCACTAAAAATAAAATAATAAAACAATTCAAATCCTCGCCCAACATCCGAAGGTATTTAAACTAAATAAAGTAGTTCAGTGGATACCTTGAAGCCCCTTCCTTCAAGAGAGTGTCATTGCTCAGGAGTGTTCGCACATCTAAATCAATTCCAATGAATTATTAACTCATGACTCATCCAACGCAAGAGACATTTAAATCCAAAGAGTATTCAAAGGAAATAAAATCTAAACGCTCACAAGGGACCAAATAGATTAAGGACGGATGATGAAGCATTGGTGGGAAAGGATTGAATTGTCCGAAATGATGACATAAATAAATATTAAAAGTAAACGCCCTGAGTGGCCTCACCATTAAAAACTTCGTTGAACTCTCCGGGTGGCGAGTGGAGGATGAAATCGGAGACAATGCGGACCTGGAAGAGGAATAATTATGGTCAGGAGGGTGGGCTTGGACATAATTCGGGAATGTTTACCTTGTCCTGATCCGAAATGACCTCTTCCGACTCAGACGCCATTGTTGGTGTGACTGTTGTTGGGTTGGAGCCTGTGGGGTGAATGAGGGAAGGCCGGTTGAAAAAACACACAGGAACAAATGGGAAATGAAAACCACTCCTAGCAAAACATCTCATTTAGATAGATGCTAAATATCAAATCTCGCATTTACCCCAGAATGTCTCTCGTACTTTACCTGTTAGCATTTTTGTATGTATAGTTAATGTAGTATTTATAATAAATAATAATGTAAGTATCCTACACGTTTGTTTATTATTATTATTGTTAGTATTATTAGTGATGTGATAATTGATAATGGATGAATGAATGATTTGAATAAACAATGATACAAGAAACACATTTATTGGGTTTAAATCGTATACAAAATTCCCTGTCGTTTTACTTTGTTAGCTCTCATCCATAAAAAGTAGAATTAAAGTTAGCAACCTTTAAGAAAATGAAAACTATTGTGTATAAAAACCCAAAGTATTTATAAAATATTTATAAATATTTTTTTATTTGAAAGATCAACCCGTCTTTATTTGGATGGATTGAGACAACATTGTGATGAATACACCCAATTTAGATTAATTGAATAAAGATTAATTAAAATTATTTGTATTAAAATAGTATAAAATCGACTACTAACTATTTAATATTAAATTTTAAACAAGTCATTTGGTATATTGGCATACAACATTACGTATTAACATTGTGAATGTAGTTGGAAATGGACCATTGCCTTTTTTAAGTCTTTATAATTTACATTAGTCATATGAAATTATACAATTTTTGAGTCTGTTTTAAGGAAACGTTGTTCATTATAGTCATAATAGTTTCACCACTATAATTACAATTACATTTTCCATCTCGATATAAACTTAGCCTGATGATTTTTAAATACTTTTAAAATTATGATCTCGTATTATGAAGACAATACTGGATTACCACTCAAACACACAGGAGTTGGCGCTGTCGATGGCGCGGCAACTTTTATTGTTTTTCTACTTTAATTTTCTAAAAACTGCATTCTTATTAAATTAATTAACTCTTGTGGTGTTACTTATCCATTCCCCGTTTAATATAAAATTTGAAAAGGAAGATTGATGTGAAATAAAATGATGAGGAATAGAATAAGGAAAGATAGTGCCAATCGGACCGCGCCAGTTCCCGTGTGTTTGAGTAGTAGGTATATGAATAATATATGAGATTCACATGATTAAATAGTTCTAGGTACGAAAGCTATTCTAATTTCCGAGTCCGGATTTAATGCCACACAGGAAAGAGGCATTTTGGTTGGGTTGTCAAGTGCGGTTAGGTCATATTTGCCAACGATGGCCAGGAGAAGTCCTTCAGTCAATTTTTCAACTAGGCGATATCCCATGCACCCCCTTTTGCCGGTAGAAAATGGAATAAAGTATGAAGGTTTCCTGAATTCCCCACTTTCAGTGATAAATCTTCCCGGGTTGAATTTCTCCGGTTCATGCCAAAGCTCCGCATTCATATTCAATTTGTAATTGTTGAACAAAATCATGGTGTCTTTTTCAATCTCGTATTCTGAAATAATAATTCATTTTATCATAACTAATTAAATACTTATTATGCTAAAGCTCCTTCCATTCTTAATTTTAATGAAATTTCATTTACCTCCAATTGAAGTTTTCTCTGACGCTACATGAGGGACAATTGGAGATGAAGATTTCCTCAAAGTTTCATAAAGGATTCCTTTCATGAACGCTGGATCGCTCTTTGTTACACACTAAAAAACCCCCCAAAACAAAGTTGAGTTGTTTTCCAAAATCCTATATTAATGAAGAGTTTCAAACCTTGTCGTAAATAACTTTTGAAAGTCCATCAACTGAAGCAATTTCAATGAGAGCTCTTAAGAGAAGATTGGAAACTGCCGAATGTCCACCCAAAAAGTCTTCAAGTTCGTAAAGTACTTGAACCATTGACAATCTTTTTTCTGGTTCTTCTTCTTCTAAGTTCATTAGGAGCATGTCGACAAAGTCTTCTGGGTTGTCTTTATCCAATTTCTCCCTAATAGACACAGTTGCAATTAAATATTTTCTGCCCTATTATTCGACCAAAGTATTCTAATTGTGTTGATAACGGTCACAGTAAACCTTTAATTCCTCTGACACACTATTCTATTTAGTTAATAGGCAGTTGGAATGTATTTATTTTGAAAGGGCATTAAATGAGGTGAGAGGTTTTTCGTTCAATTCACCTAGTAAAAGTTTTGCTTAATGGATTTAAATGGTTTGACTTGAGTTTCCAACTTAAAACTCAATGTTATTATTAAGAGCAACGTCAATGTACAGAATTCCTGGAACAGTTTCAATAATACTTTGCTTTTGGTTCATGTTCTTTATTATAATGTAATTATACATAAGAAATCTAAGTAAAGCTTAATTCTATTTCAAAAGGTTAAATTTCTAATTTGTAGACAAAGTCATTAAAGTTAAGTCAAATCGCCAGAACCAAAGCAGTTCCTGGGATTGCTTCCAGCTTTCAATACAATATCATATCAAGTACTTTTAAGTTAATCTGGTAAATTCGATAAATATTGGGAAATCCGCTAAGTTTTATCCAGAAATAAAAAAACACTTCTAAAGTTGAAATAAATTGGTTAAAATGTTAATAAAAACGTTTCTTACAAATGAGGGTTAATAATCCTCTCCACGACGAAGGTTCTTATCGATTTTCCCAAGTTAGCTAAATTGTTGAGATAAGAAGAGAAGAAGATTGAGAGTTTGGGAAAGACGTCAACTGGATGATTCTGATTAATTTCCCAGAAAATCTCATCAAACTTTCTCAGCACAAGGTCAAACTGCGGGTCGTCGAGGAAAAGTTGTGAGCAGAAGAAGTTGAAGAAAATGATCCCACAAGTTTTATTAATGATGGTTTTAATCTGGCAAGAATTGGTCCGACTGCTGATGTTGCCCAAGAGCCATTCGGCCCCAACTTCAAGGGCTCCCTCGACTCGATCTGTGAAGACTCCCGAGTGGCAGAATTTCCTAGCCAGGGCCCTCCGGGTCTTCTGAAGACTCGACCAGTTGCAGAAGGCAAGAGCTGGAGAAAAAGTCCCACGTTCAATGCCCCGCTGACATCATTAAGCTCGGAGTCAATAAAGGATGTTTTCCACCAGAGACCGTTATTATTAGGCCACAAGCTTCAAGGGCACTTGGCCCTGAAGGTGGCCCATAAAGGGCACTTTGGATTAAAAGGGTCACTCACAGTTCTCCTTGTCGTCCCCAAAAAGAACGTGGTAACGGAGGAAGTTGGGTCGATCGCCGAAGGAGCTCCCTTTCTCCACCAGCGTCTCCTTCATGGTCGAGAGCGAGCTGAGAACAACTGTCCTGATGGTTCCCAACTGCAGAGCGTAGATCTCCCCGTACGTCTCTGACAACTTGGTCATCTCCACGAACGCGTCCCTGTCATGGATTTGTGATTCCTACCCTTCTGCCTCGCCCTTACCCTTGGAGCAGATGAAGATGGCCGATGATGGGCAGCGACGGCGGCGACGGCATTCCCCCCTTCCTCTTCTTCTTCAGGGCGAGGGCGAGGAGGATGAGACAGCAAAGGACCGTCCAGCTCCACATCAAACCATCCATTCCTACAAGGGGAGAAGGTGAGCAATAAACACGCAATGACCCTCACACACCAACCTTATTCCAAGAGGCCCAAATAAAAGAGAAAGACACATGGGGAATTATGACACACATGGAGGTTCCCCCCAATAAAATATCCACAATTCCTTTCGGACCTCGAAGGATTAATTTTTCGAGGAGCCCTCGAGATGCTAAATTTATAAAAGTTTCGGGATTTACATTTCCAACCCATTTTTACCAACATTCTTTTTGCCATATACAGAACATGCAACAGCAGAACGAAGAAACCTCACCTTCGTCGTAGGAGACAAAATATCTCATGTGCAATCCTCAGACTCAATAAAATCCCAGCGCTTGTGATCTGATCTACTTTTAAGTATGTAGGTATATGATATAAATACATACAATACATTATATTAATATGATATAACTAACTACATACTTGTGAATGTACAAATAGTTATTTGTGAAATAAAATTATGTATAGATTTGCTTATCCAATGAATAATCTTGAATACATCAATAGGTATACAAATCATTTTATATGTAAATATTTTAAAATCATTTATACTTTGAAGTTATGCAGAGAAATATGTATTGTAGTAACTAGCAAGTATATTTATTTTGAAAATATGCCTTAATAATATTTAATGAATGACAAGACTCATTCGAGATTTCTATTAATGATAGATGGGAATTTACGAATTTTCAACAATGTTAATTGTTAATACTTGTACAAATTTATAATCTAATTTCGTATATTTCACTATATAATATATAGTAGTTTAGTAATGGCAGTAAATATATTCCATGTTCTTGTGGTGTTACAAATTGTCTGTAGAGTAATTCCTCCTAATGTAATTAACGGAGTTTATAAGTATTTAACCTCTAGTGATGCTATTGACTATGAATAAAAACCATTAGAAATAAAAAGAAATGTTTGTAAAATGATATAACCATCGGATTTCTTTTATAAACTAATGAGTTGGGTTCTGAAAAATGGTAATTCCATGTGCAATCAAATGGGGAATTCCTTGGCCACCTGTGTCTATTTGTATCCTCTTGTGTAGTACATGGACTATAGCAATGAATGGCTAATAACGGGTGTCGACCTCGCCGAGTGTCGGCACTTGTTCTTGTAATGTCCTTGTGTGAAGTGTGTGAAAGTGTTAAGAATTACCGTGGGTGAAAGGAGAGTTTTCGGTCGGTGAGTCGAGGACGAGGGTCGGCCGAGGAGTGAGCCTGATCTATCCCAATGCGGTGTTTGGGTGAGGGAGGCCCTGGATGAAAAGATAATGATTGGATAGAGAAAGTGGTTATCTGGATGATCTGGATGCAGGTGGAGGACCCGGGGCCTTGATATCAAAATCATCGCCCAAGGCCTTCAACTCACCTTGAGAGGAGGCGATTGTCACGGACAGGGCAGCCGACCAACTAAATTGGATCGCCGAGGAGGGCGAGCATTTAAAGGGTGGATGGGGGAAGCCCGGGTGCCGGACTCACCTGCTGTCCACCCACATAAATATCCCCTGTCGGCAAATAAATTCCTCATTTCCTCAAGTCCGACCTCTGATTTACGGCTCGTCGGGCCCAGTGAAGGTAGTTCTGACATTGACCCTGCCCTCCTACACTTTCGATTTCTTTTCACTGCCAATGCCGTCCTGGAAGGCCCAGACTTTATGGCCGACCCTCCCAGCGAGCCGCCGTGGTGGAGAAAAATAATATGGTAATCTCTATGCCCCTGTTTGTCACTTTATTACCCTGAAAACAATGTTGGGAGGAAAGGCGGTCCACGAAAATAGACTTCCACACTCATCCCTTTTGTCCTCCCACTTTACGACCCCAACACCGGCTGTAAAAAAGTAACGTCATCCACAAATGAGGAGCCAACACCCAACCTGCATGAGACCTCTTCAAAATACGACATTTAGCCTCTAAATCTATTAATACAAAACTTTACTGTTAAATCCGAGATGGAGGAACCTCAAATTCCCGAACCTCACTTTTTTGCCCTCCCCATTACACGCCTCCAATTAACCCTCACTCGCCTAGTATGGTAATTATCAGACTGTCCCCTCCACGGAATCTGAATAAACCCCCCAGGACCCTCTGCCTTATAATCACCAAGTCAATATCTCGTCTCCGATCGGAACCGAGGGATAAAATATGATCACTCCAGGGACCTCGTTCCAAGGTGAGGAAAAACATGATCTCCAGCACCACCCACGGCTTGCGCATTTCAAGGACATCCAACATCGTGTCACTGGGTCAAAGGATGAACCACGAATGCAAAACCCAAACCCCAATTATTACTCCACAAAGAAAATAAGGCCCATTGATTATTAAAAACCACCCAATAAAGTAAATCCATTTGGTAAGTATGATACTTTATTCAACAACCAGGAATCACTTTAATGTTGGAAGCAACAACAATCACCATTTAAACCAATTGACCGATTAACCTCAACTCGTGCACAAGAATTTCAATCATTAATTGTTTGAGGTATTAGTTTAGATAGGTACTTAAAAGACACACCTTAATAAGGTTAGTATTATAAATATTTTTACAGATTTCCAATGATGCTGGATAGATATTTTAAAAAGTGAATGTTTAATAATTATATTTTACGATATAGTACATATATTGTATATATATATAACAAGTACCTACATACGTATTCTATACTTTAATATTTTTAAAATACTTAATTAAGAATATATGCGAAACTACGCAATCTTAAATCTCGTTAAACTCAATGTCAGGCAGGAAAAAGTGAACTAATTAACTTTCATAGTTGAAGTTTAATAAATATTTCCGATTTCATATCAGTGCACAAATTAGCACATGTACATGTACTTTTGTTTTTAAGGTTACTTAGATACAATCTATCAGAAGAGTATTATAGTAATACATACTAAAAGGACGTGATTATATCAATCACTCCCCGTTACTTAAAAACTATAAAATAAATGCCTATATTAATTAGATATATTACTTATATATGCATCTATATATATATATATTATATAATTAACTTTCACTGATGATTAATCCAAGCATTATCATCAATGCTTTGTTTAGATGAATCATTGCTTTATTACACGTTCCTTAAAAGTAATCTATTAATCGTAAGAATAGATTAGCTTTGATTTGTATACATTGAAAGATTAATATCCACCATACATACATATAAGTACATATTTATATACCTAAGGAAATATGTACCTTATACCATAGTGTACCATATAACATCTCATATTACTATATGTATAGGTATGCATATTCTATCATATCTAAAGGTGTGCTTATAAAGTTTATATTAACGAATTAATGATATTATATAGTATACTTTTAAGCTATATGAATATAATATTACTAGCTTATCATGAATTTCTCAATAAAATAATAAAAAATTTGTAAATTCAATGAACTATTGGAGAATTTAGATTTCAATAAAAAAACCTTTTCACAATAAATTTAATAAGTAATTGTAATATTCAAGAATGTATTATTTATATAAAAATCATCCAAATTAAAATATACGGGACCAGATAATACTTGGTTTGTCATGAGTAAACATCGCTTAATGCACTAATTGTAATTATATTTATGATACAAGTAAATCCAGTTTAATATTAAATGCGATCAATACAAAATGCATTGTCAATAACATTGATAATTTTATAAGGTAAAATGTATAGTAAATGGGGGTCAATTTTAAAAAAACCTACGCTTAATAGGTCGAACAATTCTTTGACACAAGTACAATTTGTCGTTAGTGATTTGACTAGAAATGGAGAATGAAAATAATTTTAAGGGTAACAATTTAAATAAGTCAAGGATTTCCATTTAAACACTAATGGTATGTATCTGTGGATTTCTTAGAATATATTATACATTAGATATAAGTACTTATATAATTATAAACATTAGCATAATTATATTCATTATGGATCACATTGTAAAATATATAGACAATGGTTAGTTCGCGGAAAAGTAACATAATCCCATTAAAATATCGATAGTTTGGAAACTTAAACATAATCCATTCTCGCACATAAATTAACCCCAACGAGCACCATCATTAAGAAAGATTATAAAATAGCATAAGTTTATAAAGAACTGGAAAGATTGACATTAAGAGATATCATAAAGAGAAATATAAGTAAGTAAATTTTATTAAGAACGGAATGCCAATTGAATGTTTAAATTTTGGTTAGATAAAGCAGATAGTAATTGATTGTAAATTTCCTCAATGATTTAATCAAACCGACAGGTTCTAAATTCAATATTAAAATCCTTAATTAACTTTAAGTAAATAAATGCTTTATAAATTTGACACAATTTGGGCCTTTTTGACAGACAGCCGTTTTTGTTTTAGAGTAAGCATAAGGTTCACAAAAAAGTTAATACTGGAGATTGTAAAATCAATTCACCGCACCAGAGATCAAGAATAAAAAATAATGAATGTGAATATAAATAATATTTAAGCTTAAAAGATTTACCCTGAGGATTAAACGACCCGGAAAAAATTATACGAAACATTCAAATCAAGAATGTATAAAATTATTAAAATGATCAATCATTAAAAGTTAAATGTGTTACTGCCAAACACAAAAGATTGATTGTAATAAGTTTGTAATTAAAAGGTGAAGTCCTATGGATGATGATGTATTTATATAGGATTACTTGAGGTGAGCTTGACGCTCCGAGACATCGATGGCTGCAAGGTTTTTAGCAGCTGTGATGCCTTGCAATATTGCCATAAGCCATTTAGCCACAGCAATCGGAAAGAGAACCACGACGAGAATACTCCAAATGTCTAAAATATATAAAACATTAAAATCACCATTCTATGTAAGAGGATTAAAAATGTATTTCACATAGGTAGTTATGTGGGAGGGAAAACTTACAAGAATCGTAGAAATTGGCCAAATACAAAGCCATGTAAAAGAATTCATTTCCAGCACACATTGTGAAGAGAAGAGGTTTTGACGTGTAATAAAGTCGAAGAAAGTATGGCTCATCCGTCGACATGCTCTTGTGGCTTGATTTCCCTTGCAACAGCGAACTAAATTAATTAATTTTAACAACCTTTTAACATTTAAGTTTAATTTCATTTAATTAAATCTTTGATTGAGTGAATTACGTATGGAGGTGAAGCCAATGCATGGAAATATCAACTACCATACTGATCTGGAAGAAGAATGCATAAGTTGGGTAGAAGATCGAGAGCATCATCATCAAACAAGCAGTTGTGCATCTGTCCGTGAGCTGATCCAACATTGCACCGAATTTCGTACCTAAACACATCACCCATTATATTAGCTAAATTATTAACATTAGCCAAGTAAAATTAAAAATACATTCATTTTGATATTTACTCATGATAAATAAATTTTAGAATTTACAGTGAGATAAACAAGATTTATGAAAGTAGAGAAATAAATTGGGCTAACTACAAAGTAAAATAAATGTATTACTTTGGTTGAGAAATCTAGCAGCGTGTCCATCAACGGCATCAAGTCCGGCGCTGATAAGATAGCAAATAACTGCTGATCCAGGGCTATTAGGCATGAAAATACAGGAAAGAAGCGCAAGAAAAATTCTTCCATAACCTGTTTAAAAAATGTAAAAATTAATTAAGCTAATAAATATTTTATGTAAAAGTCATAACTAAATTGTTGAAATTTCTTTAATTGCTTTCATATAGTATGGATATTTTAATTGACGATCATACCGATGAGGTTTGGAACAAAGAGGAAAACATTTTCAGACATCATCCTTCTCTCCATCCACTCCCCTTCTCCTTCAATTTGACTCTGTAAAATCAATGAAATTAACTTAAAATCCCAATGTATTTAAATAGATTAGTGAATAGTAAAAGAATTATTTATAAGCCTATAGAATTTATCATTAAATTAAATTTGTTACAAATATTGTGAATTAAAAAAGGAAAAATATTTGAAAAAACGAAAATTTTAAATTGGTTAAATGTGCACTTTGATAAATATTAATTCTAGACTAAACGTGGTTAAATGAAACTTATTCGGCTTATAATAAGTAGGACGTTAGTGTAATTGTAATTAACTGACGAACCTGCCCAAGAGGAGACGAGGCGAAGACGAGAGAAGAAATCCTCACTGCGACGCAAAATTGGAGCGAAGATGTTCACGCAAGTCGAGTGGGTGAAGGAAGTGGGAGAATTCGGAATATGTACCACAGCAATGTATTTAATATATATCTCAAAGATACGGAAAATATCAAAGATAGAATAGAGACTGTATGATACGATATGCCTCATATAATCCATCCATACAGTTATCTGTAATATAATAGCTATGCTCTATGTATCATACATCTGCTCATTAATGCACATAATCGTAAGCTCAGGAACTCGGGATTTATTACTCTACAATACTTTATAATTCGTGTTAGACTAGGGTTCTAAAATCCGGTGGTAAATTAAATGGTAAATGCATTTTTGATGAAGTTAACTCTGGAAATGATTTAGTGGAACATGACACAGAGAATTTAATTCATTTATATAAGGTTATATCATTAGATTTTCACATCAATTCATATTTATTGATATTCATGCTTACATAATCAAATAATCATAGTTTTATTAAAATATATGTAGTTTTATAATTACATATTAAGAAAAAAATAAATATCCTTATGATTTCCCTTTAACACATACCAATTGTGCTAAATGGAAATAAAGACTATTGAAAGTGAGAGTTGCAAATCAGCAACTATCAGAATCCCATTTAAAATCAAACTTCCTTGGCCTCTTTCACATAAAATAAACAGTTGTTTGTTTATTTAAAAGATTTAAGCCACATGAAGTTAAATTTAAACTCATTCCAGTAATAATCTAAACTTAACTAGATTAACAGACGTAAGAAGTAATAAATAATATTTGATAACGTATGTACACATGTATTTTAAAATAATAATGCAAGTTCTTATAATATAAAAGGAATGCTTTATTCTTAATTATATTTGATATTCTTTGAATTTGCAAATATTTGACTATTTTGTAATTATCGGAACTTAAGCAGAATGAGAAGTTAATTAACCATTATTCTTATTTAATTATCTTATGAATGAACATAAAAATATAATAATTAAACATAAAATAAGCTCGTCCGACTGACCACATATATGTACCATGAACATATGTAGTATGCTTAAAATAAGGGTTCAATAATCCGATTTAATACATACATCATTTAATAAGTTAAGTATATATCAATTACAAACACTTACAATTTTGCTAGTATAATCCTAAGTATACTTATACTGGATTACCTCTGATGGTAGTTACAATCCTTTCCTATCATTTCTGCATGATTCATAATTGGACATAAAAAGTCTTATAAAATAATTGGAATTTGGTCACTTGTCGTTTGTATTGTATCTTTTTTTACCGTTGAAGGGTTGCAGTTTTACTACAAATATATCGGAATTTTTTTAATAAAATAAAGGGTGACAAATTTTGAGAATGATTTTTAAATTAGCGAATCAGGACTTGGCTTTGACTTTATCTTTCGTCATCCTTCGGTGATAAGACTGAGCCATTGAATTGACAATCGAGATTAAAAAGTAAATGATCATGCTGAGGACGATTTTCTCCAATATAAAGGCAAGGATCCATCCCTCCTTAAATCAAAATAATTCCTTTAGAGTTGGCAACAATTTCCACATATATTAAAATAATAATATAAAATCTTTCTTGTTCTCACTTGATCTTCGTTGTGTTGGCCATGTAGAGTTTGCTTCTGACGATTCATCATCTCGACAAAGGGATCGCTGATTAGCTCTCCCAATTTCGGTATACTTCTGATCAGTTTCACCACACTGATGAAAGTAAAAAATAATGAAAAGTTGAAATTAGGTAAAAACATAAATACTTACATAGTTATTAAATTTAAAAAATTAAATTATAATAATTTTCATCCTCACTTGTCAAGGAGTTCTTCGTTGAAAGCAAGAATGACAAATGTCATTTGAATGTGAACTTTGATCAGAGCCTTCCCAATGACAGTCGCTCCAAAGAAAGTAGTAAAAGGAACCAGAAAATGCCCACAAGTGATGCCAGCAAGATCAAACAGAGGATTCGGGATTGAGGCACATGCAAGGATTCCCCAAAATCCAACTTTTTCGACCAGCTCCTGCATCCACAGCTTTGAACGTTCAAAAAAACCCTGAAATAGAACCAAGAAGTTTTTACAATTTTGAAAACTCAATTTCTAACATAAACAGCTCCAGGGGAATTTTAACAATGAATGGAAATTGAAATGGTTTTTGGAATTACTAAAACAACTTGGCCACGATCAGCTTTCTTCTTCCGGTTCATGAGCTGGTTGAATTCCTCAAGATGTTCGTCGGCATCAACCATTCCAGAGATCCTTGAGGCTCGAGCCATGAAGTAGGGCGGGAGTTCTCCAAGAGCCGTTCCAAATCCCCACATCAACGACTCCCACCGAATCTTTCCCATGATGTCGTAGACGGAGACGCCGTCGGGACTCTGGTCCTCCGGACACACGACTCTGAAGAACAAAACACATTCTTGGCTCACAATAATTAATCCCAATTAACAGTCACTTAAATTCTCCTTACTGTTCTGGGTAGGGCGGGGTGGGAAAGTGGATAGACCCACACTCCTGAGCAGCAAGTGTTACTTTGGCAATGAATGGGCCGAGATAGAGAAGGAAAGTGTGCAGACCTGTCCCAAGACCAACAGAGGACAAAACTCCCAGGAACACCCAATAAGAATACCAATAAAGGTCGTCTTTAATCTAAATACATAAATTCATCATTTAGAACTTGACATCGGAAGATAAAATAATTAATGTATAATGAACCAGTAGAATTGTTAAAGTTAATTGCTTAATCATTAAGTTAGAATTGTTATAATTCGTATTTTCTCTCTTCCTTACCGCTCTTGACTCTGGGTCATCTTTGATTAGAAGAAAGTAAAAGAAGTAAAAGGCGAGAAATAAGAAAAAGACAATTGCAGCTTTTCTTGATAAAGGAACGGATCTTTTCTTAGGGTCGTATAAGGATAAATAAAATCTGGAAAATCAAACAAAGATATTGTTAGTGAACCCAAATGAATCAAATTGTTAAATAATTAATCTTATTAAGTAAACTGTCAATTGATTAATCTATAAATTAATCTGTTAATTAATTAATCTATAAATTAATTGTAATTTAATTAAAATCTTTTCACTTGGAAAAATGTACCTTATTTTCGCGTCATGTATGGACCAAGGAATTTCTTGTAGGAAATAAGAAATGGTCTGAATGGGTTTTCTCCAAAGCACCAGCGCTGACCGTTCTTGAGCCAAAATGTCCTTTTTCTTTTCTGCCCCATTTTTGCTAGGTTTTGGAGCTGCCAGCGTCCGGGTCTCTTCTTGTCCTTCATTCCCCTTCCCACGAGACTTGTTGTTGTTCATTCTGATCTGTTGATGAACTTCCTCTTCTTTCTTTTTCAGCTCACCGAGACGCCTCAACTACCAGGGAAAGAAAATCAACCAAGAGATACAAAAAGTTAACTAAATACTGGAAACTGAATATTCAATAATAGGGGGAGTTTTTTCTCTTTTGAACTTTTCCTAAAAAAAATTACAATGAACATTTACTATGCCTAATGCCGCTATATAATATGTATAAATGTACTAATTTAATATGATTATCTATCATATACAATACCCATATAAATATCTTTTTATTTTATAAGCATGGATAATGTAATATAAATATATAAGGTAGATGCTTTGGAAAACGAACTGTATTTAATTATTAAATTATATTATTAGAAAAGGATAACTATAGAGTAAAATCGATACACGGATGAGAACTATTTGCTTATTAAGGAAACAAAATATTTTATAAATATTTATAGTAAGAGCTATGTTTATAGTGAGCACTGTTCAAGTGAACATTATGACGCAACATCAATTATTAAAGTTCCAAAGTCTCGAATGACTTTGCAAAAATTGCCTTTGCACACAAAAACACGTGCATGTCGGCTCCTGATTTTCTCATAAGAAATGTGTTTTATAACAATTCTTTGAATAACGAAAATATGGCATGATAGGGTTGTTTTAAAATAGTTACATTCTGCAGACACTACGGAGAAGGAATTATTCATAACTATCGAACCCACATTTTTCTAATGTCCTTTTACTACACTATTAATTTACAATTAGTTCGAACTTTATATTCCTACTACGCAAAAATAATTGCAATAACAAACATTTTACATATATTACATTATAACCTATTTGTATATCAATAGATTAAATACAAACGTAAATGCTATTAACGGAATGACTCAATGATGAACAAAGCTATCATTTATAAATTTGGTTAGAATATCGAGATATAACTTGTACATATATTGTATTATAAAATAATATGTATTGAAGATTTCGTGTTATCTGAAAAAGAGGAAAACAAATATAGTTTTTGTGTATTTTTCTATTTGGAGATAATGTAATATGTCTCCTAATAAATAAATACACAAACCCATAGAGGCATGTTGAGTGACGGTGTAAAGTAATAATTGTAATAACTCATACGTGTATCTTTCAGTATAATTATCATGCAGCTATATAAGAATAAATTTAACGATCTATTTAACTAACTGTATATATCTTGAATCAATCTCTAGAACCAAGGTTCAAAATTCCAATTGTCATTTTAAACCAGAAAACTTAAAATGTGAAATATTGTGAACAGACAAAGATGATCTTTATCTTTTCTAAAATTGATATTGGAATTAAAGATCGTGTTGGATTTGCACAGGTGAAGTATGGATAAATTACTCACATCCAAATCCTCATCTTCCGCTCGTTCAAAATTGAGGACAATATGCATTAAGGTGAAAAAGAGAAGTAGGAGTGAATGGATATAATATATCAAATCCCCAACACTGACTGACTGTGTTTGGTGGTGGGCCAAGGGGTCTCCAAAATTCCACAAATCCCAAATCTCAAACTGCAGAGGTTCAACCAGGGTTGTTTTTGATAAATTATTTATAAGTACATGAGCCGGGTGGGTTAGTGGGGAAATGAGTTAATAAAACTACGGGGTTTCCAGAGTTGTTCCTTGGCCTTTGCCCCGACCTTCACCTCGGACCTCCTGAGAGATAAGCGGAAAGAGGCGGAAGGATGAATTTTTAAGAGACCATGGATTCGACGGTTCCGGTGGGACGAACGCCTCGCTTCCTCAGCTCCCATTTCAACTCCTCCAACTCAGTCCCTTTGGAGTTCTTCCTCCGACCTCGACCAGGCATCTCGTCAAAGATGCTAGAAAGCTCTCAAGCAACCAGACGATCCCCTCCCTGCCAAATAAGCCGATGAAAGTCTCCTCCAAGCCCAAACCCTCTTACTCAATCAGAAGGAACCCCAATTAATACCCAAAGAGTTATTGAACAAAGTATTAGTGACATATTCGCTGGGAAAGGTTTAATTAAATTAACAAAATTCAGTATTTACACAAGTGTACTTTGTTATGTGGAAGAATGAACAAAAGTTTAATCATTGGTTAATTGCTTGAAAATAAATCATAATAGCACATTTAATCCTCAACATGCAAAATGCAAATGTAGCGAAATATCATACAAAATTAAATACTTGCTTACTGCTAACTTACTTACTTACTAATTAGGTAAGCATAAAAAATCATTGCAATGTTTTGATGGGAAATGATAAATAAAAATCAAAGGAGAAACCATCTTCAATTTATGAATAATTCATAAATGGAAAGTTGAGATGACTCAAATCTACTATAAGGAAAAATTAAATGAAAAATGAATCAAATCAATACTAAAATGAAAACTGAAATATTTCTTATTAATAAGCCAATAAATAATTGTGGATTTTCAATTAAAATTAATAATAAATGAGATCAAACATGTATGAAATGAATAGAAAGCTGGAAGCAAGTAAATAAAAATCTATACATTACAGAAAAGAAGCTAAAATAATATGTAAAATAGGCACTCTTAACTTCCTTTATATCGAAACGAAAAACCGAAAATTAATTTTATTTAAAATGCAAATTTAACAAACATGCATATCCACAATTAGCATTGTTATACATGTCATTAATGGCCAAATGTATTAAATTCCATGGGGGATTTGGACAGGACAAGAAGGTACGTTTTGTGCTCATCATTGAATAACCAAATTAACATCATCAAAATCAAATGTAATGGAGCGAATGTGTGAAAAATCGAGTTTAAAACTGGTCAAGAGAGAAAAGGTTATAAAATGGTAATTGGTTTTGTAATAAACTGAATACTGTTGATTGGAAATTGAATGAAGTAAAGTTTCAACTCACGTTTAACACCAAGTGGGGGTCAGAAATTGGTCCAATGTGACGACCATGAGCAAAATCTTGATTACACTTTGTTAATTTAGTGACTTGAGGGTTCTTTGATCCTTGACCTCAAGAGCAGAAGATGACTAGAAGAGTTTCTCCTCTCTCTCACTTCCTTGCTTGATTAAAAAAGATCCCTTAATTACACACCTTCATTATTTGAGGGAGAGAAACCCATATGAGGGACTTTGGCGCCACCTTTGAAAATTCTCCCCATCCTCCCACTTTCTCCCACTCACCTTTGAATAACCAAACTTTCTCCATTCGTATTATTCCCACCGAATCCATTACAATTGTTCGCGAATAATTCGCTCATTCGCTCCTTGCAGATTTCAATCAACGACACAGATGCACAAAATTTTCAAATTGAAAGCTTCAAAGCCTGCAATTTTTTAAAATACCATATCAAATCTCGTCAAATGGCAGAAAGCCAAAAGTAAGTATAAAGCTTTTGCAAATCGTCACTTGGTTAAAGTTTAATTTAATTATTTTTAATTCCAAATTTTGTCATAAATGTATTATAGTTTTTATTGAAGTTGTATTGAAATGAAATTTATTTCATTGAGAATTACACAAAAATGTATGTATTACATTAATTTAACATTTAATTTGGTTTTAGACACCATCCAGGCCAATATGGTCTTATTATTCCCAAAAAAGACAAGCCGACTCCCGTAGCTCCCAAGAGGACCAATATATTCGATGATGATTCTGATGAGGAAGATCAAAAACAAGATTGGCTTCAAATCACCCGAAAAGTAAATAATTAATAAATACAGTATTTTGTGATGACAAGGCGTTTAATTAAAAGTATATTTCTATTGGAGTTACAATAACATAATGATTTGATTTAATTAGGCCAATCTTGAGCGGAGTATTCAGCTTAAAGAATCCACCAAAGTATTACGAAAAGCACTAGAAGAAGATCCGTCTGTGTTCGAGTACGATGAGCAGTACGACGACATGGTGGAAGAGCGGGACAGCAATAAGAAGAAGGAGAAAATGGATCGGAAGCCGAAATACATCACAAATCTCCTAAAAACGGCCGAGATCAGGAAACGCGAATACGAGAATCGGGTCGAGCGAGATGTTCAAAAGGAGCGAGAAGCAGAGGGGGATGAATTCAAAGATAAAGAATCCTTTGTTACCGGAGCTTACCGAGCCAAAATGGAGGAACTTCAAAGAGTCGAAGATGAGTTGAAACGGAAGGATGCAATTGATGGTGAGTGGAGTCGTCAAATGAAATTTTATTCCTCATTTCATATTTATTCCATATTTATTTCATATTTATGGAAGATCATCAAATATTTCATGATCTTCCTTATTTAGACCTCTGATATTTCCCTCATTCCCCTCATTCCCCTCAACCCCTTCCCTACCCATTCAATGAAAGTGGGGGATTAGTTTAATCAATTAAACAATTCCATTCAGCTTGCATGGCAAATAGGATCAAAATATATAATAATTCGATATATATAATACAAATACCACATAAGGCATACTCTCGGAATCAAGTTTGCATAAGAAAATCAATCATAATTTAATTGGCCGAGTAAATTATTGTGATCAAATCATTGTGAACATTGTAATTCGTTCGAGTTGAAATTACGCCTGGCTCTCGTTCCCCCCAACCTGGATTTGGAACGTTAAATCCCAATGAATTTAAGACCGCAAGGAATTTATATACCTTTGAAATTATATGCATCCATGTGTATCTTATTTAATTATAAAGGATGGGTATTGGGAATGTCATGGGGAAATGTCTGGATTGTATACCGCAGAAAGCTCATAAAACATCAACATAATGAATATTCGCCATGCTTCTGTCAGACAGAGACTTATGGTATCTTCAATAAACTAAAACATTTAAAACAATATATTTCTATCCCACAATATAAATCCTATAAGACTCTCTTACATTATTTATCAATTTATTTGTTTTTTATGAATTGTTGATGTCTTGAAGCAGCTCTTTGTCTAAGAAGTGTGTCATCTTCGAGAGTTGTTTTTTCCTAATTACTTTCTTCCTCCTAGACCTGACTGATGTAACGAAGCAGGCAGACCTTGGAGGATTTTACCGGCACATGTTCAGAACCACTGTGGGGGATGACGAGAAAAGGAAAAGAGGGCCCGAACCCCAAGAGGAAACCCCGACTGAAACCATTCTGAAAAAGGGGCTAGTTGCTGGGGATGAGAGACATCAATTCACCAAACGATCCAAAAAGGAGGAAAAACCGAGCAGGGGAGAAGAAAAACAACCCACGAGGAAGGACTCAATTAACCAAGAGAATTTGGAGGAAATGGAAAAACCTTCACCGCCTGGCCCTCCAGAGCCCCGCAGAGAGGAACCAGAGTCTCCACAAATAATTAAATCACCGGACCCTGAGGAGGACTCATTGAAGGAGAAACAAACCTTACCTCGGGTCTGTCTCTGGAAAAAGCGGACGGTTGATGAGGTTTTTGATGAAGCTCTCCAGAGGTATTTAGCAAGAAAGGAAAATCATTTCCTCCAACCAGCGATCGTCACTTCCACTTAGTCCAATTAAATCCAAAAACACTTATCCTCGCCATCTGCTTTTTTAATTAATATGATCTTGTATTACAATCGTGATCAATATAAATCATACAGACACAACAATTATTAAATATGTAATGTAATACATTTAATATAATATAATATATTTTCAAAGTATTTATTTATTATAATAATGCTAGGTTAAGTACATATATATTTAGTATTTTAATATTAATGATTATTTTAACAAAGTACAAGTTATTCACTTATTATAAATAAGTATTTTAATATGTTGTAATTTATGTATTTTATAATTGTTGAATCGTAAGAGAGAAATATATGCGTGAATAATAAAAATATGTTTTGGAGTCCTAAGGATTGTTTCATTTATATTTAAATTCCATTCTTACTTATTCTGTGTTTTATGAAAGAGGTACATTCGTCCTGTGCAAGGAAAGGTCTCGGAATGGAAGGAAGAGAAAAGACAAATAATTGAGTAGAAATAACTAGAAGAGGAATCATAACTCATAATAAACTATGTAGTTCCATTGATTTTTTTCCTTCTTCACCAAACTCCCTTACATATTCACAGAAGAAGGTACGTTACTGTCTTCACGTTTAAAAAGACCTACATACTTAAACACTTCCCAATGTTCACATCCTTTCTTTTTTACCTCACTTTAAATCCCTTAATATTAACATTTCACACCTCATCAGAGAACTATACAAAAGTTTTCCAGTGGCTCAGAGCAAGTTGCTTTAAAATTAGTAAAAACTTGTCAAAATTTTACATACTTTTAGATAATTGATCTGCCCAATATGAAAGTCTGTGAGCATTAAATAACTTTATAATAATATGCTTTTGGCTTATTCTTATTACCATTTCAAATACACAATTCAAAATTAAACAATTTAGGTACCTTAACATGTCATGTAGCATTTTGTGGTAGTATAATTTTATGCTCAAAAGTAAACATTGTATATTATAATACATATGTATTATATAATAAATCTTAATTTATAAAATAAATTATTGGGATGGTATAATAAATATATAAGGACATAGATACTTATATACTATCTGAATTACTAATTTTGGGATTGTACCCCTAACTCCTGAGTCTGAGTGCTAGCCACTGTGCCAGTGAATAAAGATAGTTAGTAAATGGGAATCTTAAAAAAGGCATTTCTATCCATTTCTAACCCAAGGCCCAAGGGGCGGCTTTGAAAATTCCAGTTCACAACAATAATGCATATTTAATTCAGATGTGTGCCAAATATCTAGAAGTCAATAGCTTAAAGACAGGTATTGAAAAAATCGAGGATAATATTACATAGACTTCAAATCGAGTCAATTTTCATGCTGCTGGGAAATGAAGAATTTAATTAATGTAAGGCCTATGATATCAGTTAAGTATATACCCATATACAGGGTGGGCCGTAAGTATCTTCTTTTTTAAATAAACAATCGTATAAAAAAGAAAGATACTTATGGCCCACCCTGTATCTAATATATCTAAATATTTATTGTTCGCATATTTTTTACAGACTCGTGCTATTTTCTATTTCTCCTACTTAATTTACTTAATGTTAGCGTAATGATCTGATCTGGGGGATTATTTAATTCCATTTTGTGATCATGTCTCTCCGAAGTCCGAATAGCCCAAGTTTAAAGTCAAATCAATATTTCCTCATCGACTTTTAAATAGTGGGCATTATATTACCTTCTCGTGTTTACATAACATTGGGATGAACTCATATTCTTTATAAACTTAATTAAATGCCCTCTACTACTGTATTTACAAATTTTGGTAGGCCATGGATGCGGCAATTTGATTAAATCTGCTCTGGGAATCTCTACATGTTAATTTTAAAGGATAATTATCAATAATAATTAGCAGCAGTGCATTTATAGGTTAGCATGGTAAATTGCGCCGAGCGGGTTGTGAAATTAATCAAATGCAACGTTTCCACCAAGGCTGTAATCTATATAAACCCATACATACCTATTATGTAAATATATTACACAGTATACATGGTTTATAAGTTTATATTACCAGTAGTTTCCCATCAGAGCCGTATAATTAATTTACGGAGGCTCGACACATAGCTTATTTAATATCTACTCAATATCTCCAGTATATATAAATAATGTACATGTGTATGAAATGCATATTGTATGAGATATATTATATGTGAAGTGTGGCCATTCTTTGGCAACGGATTACGTGGTTCACCCCCAGAGGCATCAGAGAAGAGCCACGCTGGTTTAATCTCAAGCTCCCCAATTGGCCTCGTTTGGTACGAGAGGCGCTTGTGGGTTTCGGGGTTGAGTTGAATCAGATTATCACTTTATTGCCCCTTCATCTTCTCGGTCGGAGTGGACAGAGCCGATGAGTTCTCCTTTCAATCTTCTCTAAATGGAGTTGGGGATTGGGGAAGATTCTGTCAATCGATGAGAAAGAGAGCCGAGCTGAGAGAATAATTGACTTGGAACCGACACCGGGATTCGGAGTTGAATAATAGGTCTTCTCGACCGTTGGAACCTCTCATACAATAAGGGAACTTTTCCTCCATTCTTCCCCCGACTTCTCACTTAATTTGGAAGAGGGGTCGGACTGAGAGTGTGCCATTGGAGATGCTTCTTCGCCCCGTCCTTAACCTTCAACATTTCTGTCCAGTGTTTGAGTCGATCTCCTTTGGATCCAAGTCCGAGCATGATTCCGCCTACAAAAAATGGTTCAAACCAGAGGTAAAAAACTCCGGCTCATCACCGACCCAAACTTTGGACCAAAGTTTGGAAGAAAGTGAAATGAACGAACCGATGTACTCGCTCTGCTTCCCCAAGTCCTTGTGCCAGGCCGAGACAGAAAGAGCCACTCGCGGAACGTCCACTTTCCCGATCTTGAACGTGAATTCCTCGTTGTACTCGGGGCTCGGGTTCTTCCGCTTCACACTCGTGGTGAACTTCTGGGAGAGAGCTGAGGTGTTGGTCGGCCCGAGGCTGGGGTCATGTACAAGCCTCCTGCCATTCACAATTCAAATCAGGTCCAGAGGTCTCCATAATGTATTGATCTCCCACTCTCCTCAATTTTAAAATTTGATGGAGCTGCTCCCTCACGTGCTCGAAATTTCCAAATCCCTCGTTAAATATATATTAAATATAACTCTCCCCACTCTCCTGTCCCACCTTCATATATACATTACACAAGGTGTACCTAATATTTATATACTAATATAATAAGGACCTATACTATATTTATGCAAGTAAACATACTAATATATCAGAGGTAATATTCGTATATCACTTCCTTCCCAAAATTGGGCTATTAAAGAAAGTTATAAGAACTCAGAGTTTCCATGTATTACATAGAGAAAGGATTCAGTGGGGTTTCTGGAGGTTATTATTACTCAAAGTAAGGAACGAGACTTACATTTTGAAAAATGGGTCCGGTTGTTTGTTGACTCGTTCGAAGATGAGGTCCATGGCTTTAACGATCCCAACAATCAAAACACCCCGTTCAGGTAGAAGTGACAAAGAAAGGAGCAATCGACCTTTTCCCCAATCACCTTCCTCCCCCTTGGTGTCCAATTCATCTTTAAGCCCTATCAATTTGGGATCTTTACTTACACTCGCGTCCCAAGCTCTTTCCAAAGCCAGATCGAAAAACTTAGTGGTTTGGAGTCGCAATCTGTGGAGGGGAATTTGTGCAGTTCCCAAGCAATTGTTCCCCCATTTGTCTTCATCTGGTCAAAAAGGGATTTTTTAATAAAATTGAAAAAGAGGTGGCGGGGGAATTTACCCATCACATTCACTTGGAGAGACTGACGAGCGAGATCGTGTTGAGTGACCCCATAGAAAGTAAGAGTCTCGTTGAAAACTGGATGAAGACTCTTGTGGACCGTTTTTGTTCGGAGATGAGTGCCCTGAATTGAGAAACAAATAATACAAGGACCGAAGAGGCACTTATGAATATAACATGGGAAGAAAATCTGTTCCAACTTGTGGATCTCAGGATTGGGTCCTTGGAGGATCAAATGGGCTAAAACGAGGATTGAAGGAGGTTGAGAAAACGCATTTGGGGGATTGTTATTTCTTATGTTCGACTCTCAAAATGGAAAATGACACAAAGAAAGACGTCGACGTTGGTAAGAGCTCCCGAGAGTCTGCCCATGCGGGTCGTCTGAATGGTGGAAATTGAGGATTTGTATGGATCAAATGAAGAGATCCAAGGAGTGATGTTGGGAAAAGAATAATTAAATGTTGGTCTTACCTCAAACCTCGTTGGGACGAGCTTAAGGGCACAGAACGGATCGGAGAGGCCATTAAAATCCATCGGCTCGAGTTCCTGTGGAAAGAGTCGGAGGTCGTGAAAGAGATATCTACATTATACAAATCCATACTTTGGCTCGGTGGAGAGAGCAGTGAAGTGCTTGGTCGGAGTTGTCGAAGAGGAGCGAGAGCTCCAAGGAACCAATGGAAGACCTCACTGAGCTTGACGAATGGTCGGAGGAAGGGGAAAGGTCTTTGAGCGTCGGGGGCACTTCGGTCCTTTTGTCCACTCGGAGGAAGGGGTCAGGGGGGTCAAAAGGGTCGTCGGGAGGGGGTTCGGAACGGCTCCCTCCGCGACCGGCCCATTTCTTGCTCCACTTCCCGCCCAGCTCCTCGCCTGAAGAACTCTCGGCCTCGTGGTCGCCCCCGTTCCGCCGAGGGAGGTGCTTGGCCCACAACCCGCCCTCGACTCTTTTGGGGGTCCGGTCGGGGCGGGGGTCCCCGAGCAGACTCTCGTAGCTCCTCACGTAATGATTATTTTTCTCTGGCAAAATATATTTTGGCACACTCTGGGGAGAAAAGGGTTTAATAGCACTCGACCGTTCTTTGAGGCCAATGGGAGTGGAAATGACTTACTTTGAAGAACCAAGCTCCTGATTTCTTAATGAACTCCCTGTTCTCCGAACAGAGCTTACATAGACGGAGTACAGACGTCTCTTTCTGACTTGAACTGCTTGATAGATCAACCACGCATTTCCGGCAAACCGCCTGCATAATTCATTTAAATCTCTTCAAAGGAAACATCTTTCTTTCTTCGTCTCCTCCATAATGAATAAAGGGACATGTGAAATTGTGAGAAGGTCACCATTTTATTCACCTTCAATCGCCGCCCATATTCAGTACAATTATTATCACTTCCATTCATAATATTCATTGACTAAGTAAATCTCTATTATTGACATCTTCATAGACTTGCTCATTTAACTTTGATCTTTAAATTTAAACCTATTTTACATTTATTACTATTATTATGTAGAGGAGAAACTTTGAGTCTATATGAGCATGTACATACTTATTACTACTGAATTACTTTCCACTTATCTAGGTGGATTATTTATATAGAATGATATAAAATAATATACAATTTAGGTATTCATATATTTATATGAGACAACGAAGCGAGTAAAGGTGGAATAAATGAAAGTTGTAAATTGACAATTCGTACCTTTTGACAATCGAAGCATTTAAAACTATTTCGTCCAAACACCGAAAGCCCAAATGAATCACCACAGAGGACACAGTCCGTTTGACCGTTTCCACTCGCCAGTCGTCGCAAGTTCTCGAGTCTATCGACTAATTTCCTGAGGACAAAATCAACAAGGCTCATTTTCACATTTGACCTCAATGTTCCCACTTTCCGGAATTCCCTCAGCAGAAGAAGTCAAATATTACATCGAGTGTAGACTTTATTAGAAAGGAAATCCTTTTCATAATTACCCCACTCGTTGCTGTTCTTTTAAATCCATCTCTTCAGCCTTCTTGACGACTGCGATGATCGTCTGCTGCTCTTTCTCCGTTAATGGCTGTGGCTTCGGATAAGTGCTGAATGAACTCGTCTTGACTGACCACCCTGCTTTCAACCTTCAACAAAAATTGAGACATTTACGCTCCCCACCAACATCAATTCGCCAAACATGGAAAGCTCATTTTAAACCCCCCTTGGATTTACCACTTTGCGGAGAAAAACAGGTTAGGAAATAAAATTATTAAAAATACTTGAACCATTTTCTAGTCATTACTGTTAAAACGTATTATTAAATAATATCATTAATTGTATTCGTATAATAAACCTAAGTTATGATATTTATGTGTTAGTAAAGTTAACCACATTGTAAATAATTTATTAATTATTACTTATACTAAGAGTATGTATAACAAACAGATTGAATCAGCAAACATTAACTAAACTATTTATGTTCTTAGTTACTATACTTAAGAAAAACATATGCCTTTAAACACACATAAATAATTTCATATATAAATATCACTACATACTAATTCATAGCTTATTGTTAGTTTATTAATGTATTTTATGTACTACATGCATATACTGAATGTCAGTAAATATGAAAATCCTAACTAACAGAAGTTACTTTGTCCAGATATTCTTACATTTAATCTTTCGAGATGTTTTAAGAATATAATTCAATTGTTTTTCATTCTACACGTTTTTATCCCCATTAGTCCTCACATCACGACCGCACACGAAAGACTTTGGATCAATCCACTGCCCATATAGTCATAGACATATGTTGACAACATAGACCTTAAAACACATTTATTTGTGTTACTTTTATAGCTTTCTCTTCCAAATTCACTTTCCAATCTTCCTATAGATGCTTAGTTTAAAGGCTCCCAAAGTAGAGATAATAAATAAATCGAACACAATAGAATCCAGTAAAGATATGCAATTTAGAAAATGTTATATAATGTGTTAGCTTTTGGAACAAACTCTGATTTCAACTCTTTTACAATCTTAAATCTTATATTGTATTAGATATGAAAATAAATACGAAAGATATACCTAAGTTTAGAACATTTGTTATATGAATATATGTAATAATAATAGAAAATTTAAATGAATTTAAATTCCATTCAACTGGGGAGACAAATGCAGGAAAAACGTTAAAATTTAATTAGACGCTACGTGCTTGGCTTTCTCTCATACTTAATATATGGATTTACTCCCTGTGGGAACAAATGTAAAGTCGTTAAAGGTTTTGGTAGGGAAAGTGCTTAGGGTTAAATTTCGCAGTTTGATCCTTACATAAGCCATCTTGGGTAAATGTCATGCCTAGCTAATAAAATAATATTAAGACAAAGAATTCATCAACTTCCATATCAAAAGTAGATTAGGAATGAACAGTTAAGTGGCTATTAACCTCTTGATTTTAAAACTCATTGCGTTTTATTTCCATTTCCCACAATACCCGTTGCATGTTGGGAAATTGGGCATTTGAAAGATTTAAAGAAAGTCTGGCGGTGAAAATAAAAGTGTATTTAGTTTTGAATCTCCATTAGGCTGGTTCTTAAAATATTTACAAAAGTGCTCAACCGTTTCTTGAACAACTTTATTAGAATATTCACCATATTTAAATGAGCTCAAGTGCAGAATGAAATAATATTCAAAAGTTACATTAATTCCTACTCCTATGCACATCCACACTAAAGCACTAACATACATACAATCAACAATCCCATAAATTTTATTCAACTTAACAACCAATGGCAAAAATTAATTGTTAGTGGATCTTTCAATTTTAACAAAATATAATACTTACAATAAATTAAAAAAAATTATGTAATCATAAAAACATTCCTGATAATATATTAGGTGTACATATTCTGTAATTAGATAATTAAAAATTTGCTCATACAAAATGAATTACAAAGTACGTAAATTCGGAAAAATGTTTACTACTTTATAAATTATTTAGTATAAGGAAAGGGGCCAGCAAATATGTGCACATATGTGAAGCAAAGTGCACTTGCTCGCACATGCCACTTTCATGGTGTTTTGCATGATATAAAAATTTAATTAGAGGGGAAGTGTTGTTAATTGCATAGGAATATCCCCGTTAAGACTTGAGGTGAAAGATACAAAATGAATACAAGTTTTCACAGCTTGTTATTAACCTTGCCATTTCCAAATTCCATATACTTATATCTGTAGTTATGTAACTATAATCTATAAATACGTATAACTACTTACATTATAATTACAAAAACTACAATAATATTATTTTTCTTCAAAGGCCTTTAAGACAATTTAGTGAGCATTGAAAACATTTACATTTCTTTAGTACAAATAAATATGGAGATCTTTGTTTAATATCTACAAAAACATCATTTAAATAAATACTAATAATGGTATGTTTCTGTAATTATTAGTAGAATATTGTGAATATATGGATAATGTAATTAATTTATTAATTTATTAATACAGGTTTTATTATGTATAATCAACAATGGCAGAATCTCTTTGCAGATTTTCAGTTCAGATTCAGATACCATAAAACTTATTCTGTAAGTATTTAAGTATATAGTTATTTACATAGGTATTCCTATATGAATTTCATCTGTGAGACTTGAATATATCGTGGTTGTAAAAGTTTTGGAATATTCAAACAAGTGTCCTTGATGTGGTTAATAGTGGCTAACAGGTAAATGGGAGAATTGAGGAAATAATGAAATTTGGAGCTTACTTTGCCCGCAGAGCCAATTGTCTGTCGTTTGGACACACGCAGGGAGTTTTGGGACCTCTGAGCCCAAAATCGGAATTCATTCTTCTTCCTTATGACATCTTTGTCTGGGAATCGAGAAGAAGGTGAGAGTCGATTTGGGCAACTCCTTCCGACCTCTCATCGGCCAGCCCCTGCGGAAGGAAAGGACAAATTGAAGAAGAAATCCAAACAAAAATACTAAAATCCTTTACATTTTCTCTCTTTTAAAAAACACAATTTCTTCAGCTATACTAATATAATATATACATACATAGAGTACTTCACTATACCATATACTACATAGGTATATGAAAGTACCTATATATTAAATGCTGTGCTATATGGGTACACGAATTGGTATGTTCTGTCAGTCTTACTTTTACTTACACTTTACAGACGAGAAGAAAAGGTGAAAAGGAAATGCAAAGCGGAATGCAATACATATTGAGGGTTTTTGGTTGAGAATATTCTCTACAAAAACCTAAGTTCGTATAAATGTAGAGCAGTTAATATAAAAAGTGTACCTTATGTTTACATATGTACCTATTTCTATGCACTTGAAAGGTTCTGTTTTATATGGCTATGAAAGTGTACCTGGAACAAGTGATATAAGTATAGATACATATATAAATATACATAACAAATATTTCACATGGTTTTACGATCCGGCAAATGCTGCTCAGAGGAGCAATATGTGAGTTGGATTAAAATGACAAATCCTCTAATCAATTATACGGGTCGTGGTCTCGGAAGGGCTCAAGAAGGCAAGTTCTTTTATACGACTTCATGTATGAATCTACATTTAAATTGAAAATAAAAGTAAAGACGAGGATGGAGTATTTTGTGCTGGGTCTTTGACCATTAAAATGAGAGATAAAGAAACCTCGTTTTCTTTCATGTCCTCCGAACCTCAAAAGTTTGCAGAAGGTAAAAAAGTATAACTACTTCCACCACCACTCAAACTATCTGTATTATCGGCATATCGTCTCTGCTGATAAGCAAACGGAATTAATTGCACATCTGGGCTGAGGGAAATGAGAGACCATGGAGGAAATAAGTGACGATAAATAGTAGTAGCAATATACATACATACTATATATATTCAACTCTCTGTGTCTGCAGAGATGTTGGGAGTAAATGTACAGGTAGACAATTAAAAGAGAAATATGGTCACGTCAGGGCCAAGGTACTTACGGTAGTTTGGTTCGATCTCTACAATAAGGAACCACACACATACTAGGACTGTGTTTATCAAGGAAGAATAATGATTAATGAAAAGAAAGGAGTATTTATATTACCTGGCTCATAAATAACTACATGTTTAATGAATCGCCCCTTCTAATAAGAGCGATTAAAGTGGAGGAGTATAGGAACGAAGGACTAAATGAGAGAATCACCGAATCTCTTATTAACTAAATCTGAATCTCACATTCGGAGCCCCGGTCTCCAAACTGTGAGCCCTGGTTGAATGCAATAACAATGTTATCATCAAACCCTCTTTCCCTTCTCTCAATGGGAAGTCGGAATGGTAGTCCAAATATGTAGAGTACACATAGTTAGGTAATGCGAGTAATATTCATTAAAGCCCTCTCTCGACACAGTTTAATTATTTTCCTCTCTCACAGCCTTCTTTTATTTTCATCAAATTTTCATTTGGCGCATAATGAGGCGTAAAGAGGCTGGAAAGCCTTGGAAAACGACCGAATTCCCCCCGATTTCCATTAAGCCCATTGACGCTCGTGGGGAAAGAGAGACTAACGAAGTGTCTTGATGAAACAATGGGGGGAATGATCCACGAGTTGCGTGTACTACAAGGATGTCGATTATAACTTTCTCAAAGCTGTCAGAAGACGGTTCCTCATCTCACTCATTTCCAATTCCATCGGGTGGAAATGAAAAAAAAATCAATGTGGGGGAAACCGAGGGGAAGGGGAGGAAAAGAAATATGGAAATTCTTCATCCTCCAAAGTCCCAAGATGAACCAAAGTTATGAAATACAAGTTGTTACCTGAAGGCTCCAAAGAGCCGGATGTTGGCTCTGGTCCTCAATTTGATTGAGTTTGTGGGAAGTTCCAGCGCGTGGGAGCTCCAAGAGCCGACTGGTTCTTTTCCCTCAACAACGTCCCTCATTTGAAGGAGGAAACGAGGAGTTGCGAGTGTGCAACAGGCGGAGGATCCGCTCGATATCCAACCCACCACACTCCTGATCCAATTCGGCCCCCGCCTTTTCTCTTCGCCCGCTCTCGAACCCCATTGGGGGCTTCTTTTAATAACCATATGGTCCTTTCTGGAAACATGTGACAAGACCGACCCACCATTCATGAATCATAAATAAATACATTCGGAACCTCCACTCATTGGGGAGATTTAAACAAGGGAAACGACTCATGTGTAAGGAATGGCAGTGCGAATTGTGGGAATGCAAACTTACACATTCCTTCATGCCTTAATTCCAACATGCCTTCTTCCGTGCATTTATGCGACTTCTAGCTTTCACCCAATTCCAACCGCCAATGAAGGAATGTCCACAGGAAACTCACCTGGATAGAATTAAACTCAATACAATGTGAAATTGAAAATTAAACCAAAATGTACAATAGGTATTGATGCAGCTTTTACTTTTTTTTCACTTTCTCGGATCAGACCAGAAATCCCATTAACCATTAATATTTCGCTTATCGCTCTCCCGAGCGTAGTTTGGTAAATCCATTAAATTCATAAGTTGACACTTAATGGCCGCTGACTAATTATTTCCAAAATAGCTTTTTTTCCTATACCGCTACTTAACCCAACAATTTACTTCATACTGATGAGATTAATTTCGGGTGCAGAAGAACACAATGAGAAAAGTTTTATTCACCACTTTATCAGGTTAATATGAGGTTCAATGTTGAAAACCCCAGAGTTGTCTAAACTTCACTGACAAGTTGAAGTTCTCTTTGAAAAAACTTTATAGTGTTTAAGTCGATCTTCATTACTATCCTGTATACTACTACCAATATATAGTACATATCCTGTATATCTCTACTTGAAGAAAAATTAGATTTATAAAACTTTCTTGTGATGTGGTGAAAAGAAGCTAAAGCATACATACGTATTAATATGAATTTTTTTTATTATGCAAACTTGCTTTTGAGAGTATTGTATTTGTTAATATGCCGCAAATACACTTTTGATGATATTTACTTTCATTTTTTTAAACAGCGTTCAAAATTAAATTCAAAATATTCGCAATATTATATTATAAGTTATGTTAGGCTTGCTTTGGTTATAATTTAATTTTTAACCTTTTTTTATTTTTGTTTGATATTGGCCATACTGATAATAGTGACTAAAGGTCCGATCTAATTCTTTATAAAATTGTAGTTAGATTTTATAACCTTGAATAACGCTTCTGATGTTCTTAACGCCATTCCTACACGCACATCGTACCCATAATCCGTACCTTGGTTAATCACATGCCAAAATTTTATTCGTTTCCTTTTCTCCTTAAAAGTAAGAATATAATACTACTATATAGGCAATGCCTGGTATTTGCAGAATGAGAATTGTGAAATAATTTTTATTATAGTTAGTTAAACTACGTTAGTATATACTGATACATACAGATATCTGTATAAATGGTTTTTATATATAGTACATATTATATTCATCGAGTTTGAGTATGAATTTGCCTTATACAATAAACCTTTTAGACATAATATGGGATTCCAAATTCAATGGTTTCTGTAGCTTCTTCTTTAGTCAAAATATAAAAATCTTTCTTTCAAGCCCAATTTTTTACATTCAAACATCAACAAATAGTTTGGCCTTTTACCTTTTCTCTTTCCAATTTGATTTCGAATCCAGTTTTGTAAATCAAATGCTAAATTGATTTTCTACATCCTTTAAAAGTTTTTATCGAATTTTAGCTTTCTTTGCCTAGCCTTTTAGTGAAAAATGTATTCCGACTTGTAATGAACTTACATTGTAGATAAATGCAAAATATAATTTTCTCCCTTTATGCCAAATCACAGATCTCGCTCACAGTTAATCCCAAGCTTTGTTTGAAATCTCAAATGTCATATAGTATAATATATTTAAGTAATTGTATTGTAATACTAAATACTTAGATATTCTTACATACTTATACATGTACAGTATAATTTATATAGGATACATATACAAATTGTAATACTTAAACGATTCAATTTAAAAACAATACATTGAAGATAATAAATTTATACCAAAACATATTTGAAAATGGACATACCTAATATACATATGTACACTTGCAAAAAATGTTAAAGTAGTTTGAAAATATGCTTTTACGCTAATTGAAAGTGGTTGAGAGTAAAGCTATGACAGAAGTGAATGCAAAATTAGGAACAAATTCGTTTTCAATAGAGTGATTGATTCTCATTTTTGTTTATTTTTGTTGAATTTATAAGTGACGAATAAATTGATATAGAAAGAACAAAACATCTTATTGAAATATATAGAATATTAGGTAATATAATATGTGTTAAATAATTGGACATAGGTATAGCAGTGATATAAATAATACTTAATAGTAATGTTATAAATGTTCTAAGGTTTTTGACCTTTGTTGAAAGCGTCTGTGTCTCTTTTAATTCTTTTATGAAAATTGTTTGTAAACTAATAAAATTTAAAGAGGTTTTTTGTTTCAAAGAACTCATCTCCTTTAATGTCGTGTCGTTTATATAACAAGAGTTTCCAGTCTATACAGTGAGTGAAAAAACCTATTAAAACTGGCATTTATAAAAGATCCATATTATTACATCTATAGGTATGTACTATGTACTGGATTAAATTATAATTTCATATATAAACTATATTTTAAACTTTAGCACTATCATTATTTATTTGTTAAAATACAATTATAAGTACATAATTAAGATACCATCACCAGTGGCAAATATTTAATATTTGCTAATTTCTTCAACAATTAATAAAATAATTGGATTTGCATTCATAACATCTACTACGACTAAATATAATATGGATAAATATTTGATCTGATAAAAGTAAAAAGTATGAGAAAAGAATCAAAAGATAAATTGAAAGAGTTAAAATCGAAAGTTAAAGAATTTATTTACTAGGTAAATAAAATGTATAGTATGTTTGTATAAAAAATATAATTCAAATCTGAGCTCGCCATTTTGATTAATTTATTTGAAAAAAACGTAAAAAAATAGCAATTTTACGTAAGGATACAGAGAGCAGACCCCAATATGATTACAAAGAGATGATATGCACAATGCAATTTAGGTCTATATGGATATATTTAAAGTAATCTAAGGGGTCTACCCAAGCATAGGGATGTATCGGCATATATTGACACAAAGTTGTTTCATTTTCTTGAGCAAGTCCTTGGAGAGAAATTTGTCATTGAAAGAAGTGCACAGCAAGAAGTTTTCTCCTCCAACATCTCGTTCCCAATATTTCCAATTTAAATCCTCGCCAATCCTTCGGCGAATGTTCAGGAAATGAAAATTGCCTCCAAACGAATGGAAGTTCGGAATGTAATTTAAATCAACTTTCCCAAAGGCGAACACTCCTTCGATTTCCTTTTAATTTTAATGATTTGAAGGGACAAGATGAAATTGTGATTAAATCACAACCATATTTCATAAATAAATAATCGAAATTGTGAGCGAGGATTTTATTTATCAAATTATATCGTAATCAACTCATGATCGCCGATCATTCCATGTGGAAAAGATGTAAGAAAATATGAGGAATAAAATGAACCCATTTTTGTTCAAGACCTTTCCCGAATATTCTTCCTGTACTCGGTCATTTTTATTCACTAAAGTCAAAACATTTTTGGATACACTTTGATATCATTTCTTTAATAGACCCCTTATTATAGCCTCGAAGCATAATCTAAAAACAACCTATTTTAATAACAACTCTGATTGACTACGCATTTTTATTACTCACTTTTTTATTGTATTGAATTAATAACTGCTAAAATCGGACTCTGTTGTACTTGCCTATCAAAAGAATTTGGGGATAATATTATACAAAAATCCAATTGTGGAGGAAGTCTACAACAAAACAGTCCGATTTTTGACTACAATATTTTTTGCCATTTTTAATTAGTATAGTAGTATTGCTCTCTCTCTGACCAATGACCAAACTTTTCATCTTAATGGCAAATGGCTCTCCCCCATTCAAGTCTTTTAAGTCTACAAATTTTCGTTACTTCGGGTTTCCTACATTGGGACTCACTCGAAGTAACTGGACAACCTGGCCGAGCCTCATCACATAAAAACTCCCAAATTATGATGATTTCTCCCAAACACAATTTATTCTACGTCTTCTCCTATCAGAGTACAATATTGTCATTCTTCCATGATGAATAAGCTACAAAATTAAAGTTTGTCTCTATATAGGACCTCCCTTCCATATATACATAAATGCACTAGGTTTGATGTGATTACTTTTACAGCTTTTACATTGTGATGAAACTCACTTTCACATACTCATACATTTCCACACACTCTTTCAAAGATATAAGATATTTAAAGAAAAAAATATACATATTATTCAAGACGATTATGACCCATCATCACTCCTGTTAATAATAAATACTACGAAAGTTACTAAAAAATAACAGTGGCCGCATTCGGAGTCTTCTTTCCACCATCTCTTTGTGTAAAAGTGTAATGTTTAGTTCGTTCCGCGGTGATGTACGAGGGGAAATATCATTACTTAATATACATAATATAATATATACTCCATACTTGTATTATATGTATAACATAGAGAAAGAGAAAAATTTGGAAGATTAGAACAAGGCTGTTGAATGGAGGTATGTACCTTACAAATAATATATAATATTGTAAAGAGTTATATACGGAATAATAATAATAGAGAATAAAAGAGTTGTTTTCCTACAATTGGCATTTCCTCCATTTCAGATCAAAAGGAAGGAAGAGAGTTGGTAAAAGGCCGGAAGGAAGGAAGAGAGTTGGTAAAAGTGCTAAAACAACTACAAAGAAATGAGAACTAAAAGGACTATTACCAATATAATGTCTCTTTCTGTTAAATCCAACACTAGGGCTCTATTGAGTTAAAGAGTGAGGAAAGATTTTTTAGAAGAACCGTAAAACACCTTTTTCATCTCGAGAGTATCTCCAAAGGAAGTTGAATATGAATTAGTTCTGTCTTCATTTCTGAACATGTCACCTGGTTTGAACTAAAATATGAGAACATCTCTCATAGAAAGAACTAACAACAATTATTATATATACATATCTACTACCATGTATGTAATATATCTCAAATTTTATATTACTTTCCACTTCACATGAATGTATTATTTTGATTCATGGCACCATTCTATTGAAAGTACTACGTGCGAGTGAGGTAGGAAGAACCAGAAGAAAATTTCCTAAATGACACATCTTAACTTAATTCATCTACGTAGTTAAATTTTACTACATTGGATGCTACATATTGTAATAATTGTTAACTTCGATGTACGACTTCAAGATTGATTTCTAAAATATAAATTGACTATTTAGTACAAGTTCCCACACGAATCATGTTCAAGTTCCCAACACGAACACATGTTATTTTGTACAATCAACTACCTATTTAAATAACTAAATATACATATATGGCTAACATACAATAATAAATAAATTTATAACAATAATAATTATATATATTACACAATAGTTAATATTATATTTTAAATGCTTACAGTCTACACATGTTTTACTCTAATTGTATCTTACCCACTAACATTATATGGCAATCATTAAAAGAGACTACAATTTAAACACAAAATGGCATTTATAAGTTATTGTTAAGTTTAGAGTTGAGCCAAATATGATGTTTCATTTTCTTTCTTCCTATTAACATTTAACTCTCTGGCATTTTCCAACTTTTGTTTCTATTAGGAAGTTCATTAAAGATATACTCATTTTTTGTTCGTTTATAACATAACAATCATTATTATAGGTATTAACTCTGTCCGTGCTTATAACTATTGTTCATAATTGTAATGCTAAATAATTCCAACTAGAAAGAGGACGAAGTGTATTCATTCACATTCCATTAATTATTCAGAAGATTACTAAGAGCATTCTTAAACCTTTAAAAATGTGTTTCCCTTGTAAACTCTCCTAGAGCCGCCTTAAACTTTAAATTATAGTTCCCCGTTAAAGTATGTATATTATGTAGTTATATAGGAATTAAAACTATATTTTTTCTTTTAATAAACATATATAACTGTGTTTAAAGCAATGGAAACCCTCGTCAAGGTTCTTCTTTAATAATAAGGCAAAGAACGGACCTTTTTATAATTTTGCAAAATTGTCTTAAATCTCCGTAAATATAAACGTAACTACTCTTTCCAAATTCTCGACCGTCGAAGCGGAGGAGTTAAGGAGAATGGGCTAGAATAGGACTAAAGCACCGTGCTTTCAGACTTACACTGATTTCTTACTCGTTAATGTATATTTATATTATCTTAGTCAATATAGTTCCTATCATTAGCTAAAAGTACGTAGGCAGTATTTATTATAAATATTATACCATAAAATAAAAATAGGATTGTGATCATTCAAAGCCAAATGGTGAAAAGAGGAGTTTTTTAGCAAAAAAAACTAAACGAAAAATAAGTTTTTTCTCAAAGACTAGTAGAATTCCGAGTTAATTGAACTTCCATCAAACTAATTAATTGTGTAATTATCTATTATTTGAAACAGCTCGACTTGAAAGTGAAGAAAGGACATTTGACAACTAGAAAAATATGAAATGAGTAGGAAGATTATTCAACTGAATATTTCAGGTGTCTAAAATATAAATGAGCTCAACGGTACATCTTTGTAAATTGTGCAATATCCATAAAAACTAATTTCTTAACCTATTAAATATAATATATATTAAATATATTTATGTATTATATGTCTCTAAATATATGAATTTGAACACTAAACAACAACAAATTGTTAAATAGTCTAAACAATGGCTTGAATATTGGAGGAAGAGGACTCAGAATCACCTCATGATTTACAAATGTAAGAATCCCCTTGGCCTACACAGGAGGTGACAAAAACAAATAGTTTCATGATTTCCTCTCTCGACTCTTCCCCGATGTGAGATTATCTCTATCATAAGGACTTTTTTTTCTTTCTGAGCATTTAATAAGTAAACGTAAGTCATAAGGTTTCAATTATATCAGTTCCTTTCTATCATAGTTTTATAAACATACGTGGCTTAGATTTACATCGATTCGAAAGGTCCTCAAAAATACCTGTACCCTTCACGCTTAAGGCGAAATGCAAATGTCGTTCAAATTTGAATCACTTGACCTCCTCAAAAATACCTTCCTAAAATACCTTTATTTTACCCTACGAGTTCATCAATTGATATATTATTATTATTAAACTACACCATTTCTATCACAATTGCAAATTGTCTACCAATAAATTCGAATCACATCAAGTTTCTGTTCAAGTAAACCCCTGACACCTTCCCGTTCATTTTTTTCTCCTATGATTGGATTTGTCTCCAACTCGTGTGATGAGAGTCGATGAGTTGGAAACCCCAAAGGGCAACTCTGACTCTTTATATCCATTTATCAATATATAAGTAAATACACATATTACTTTACCTAGTACAACATCGTATGAAACGTCTTGATCAGTCAAAGTTGAAGTGATGTCACTGAAGAATAACGCTCAACTTTCCTTCCTTTCTCGCCCATCATACAATTAACATTCTTCGTTATATAAATATGCATATATATATATAAGTATGTATTTCCGCGAACTAGGAGTAATGGCCTAACTCCCATTACTTGAGATAACGGATCCTCCGAGTTCCTATCTAATCTTATCTTCCGAATAAATTTAATCGTCGCAGTAGAAATTTCTAAAAACGTCACTTAATCGCCTTTTACTTGACCTGCTGCTGTGGCGGATGTTGTTGTGGTTGCGGCTGCTGCGGTGGCGACAATTCCCTGGCTCTTTGCTCCAACTCGGCTTTGAAGTTCTCAATGTCCTGTTGGCTACGGAGGAAATTGAACGTCAGACAAATGAGAAGGAAATTGATATACAGACTGAGCATACCTTATTTGCATGAAGAGTATTCCATTGATGAGGTTGAGCATATCGAGCACTGAGCCCATTGAAGGCGGTTGGATTTGAATCGGCGGAAGTCCTTTCCCGTGGGCCATATCATTGATCTGTTCATGACATTTATGAAGTTGATTCTCATTCCCCTCCTCATTTTACCTTTCGCTGGAGGACGACAGCTTGTGCAGTGAGATGAGCAAGGCATTCCGATGCCTCCTGTGTCTTCTCGTGCTTATCTCCCAGCTGTTCTTTGTAAATGGAATAAGTCTCTCTCTCATTCATCAAAGCGGATCGGAAGTCCCCTAATCATAAAAAAATATCCAATTAATTCACCAGCTCCAATTTCCCTACTCATTCCAGTCAGACAATAATTATTTTAGATTTAACAATTAATAATAAATTAATGTAAAATTTAAATTTTATTTAATTTAATGTCCGCACCTATGCAGCTCTGAGTTCTTGCGACCAAATGATGTCCAACGGCTGTTTTCAGCGACCTCGGTCCAAAATACTTTTTGCTCAAATCAAGAGCCTTCTCGAGGAACTTGAGGGAAAGCTCATATTCTCCCACTGCATGCAAAATCAGCCCAATGTTGCTGTCGAGAAGAGCCACGTGAGGATGATTTTCTCCACAGACGAGAAGACTCAAATAGCGCGCTCTGGGAAAATAACAATCAATAACGTTTAGCTTAACGCATATAATTTTGTATTGTGTTCCATACATGTTATACAGTACATCAATATTATATTAATAGAATATGAAATACCGATAGAGGAGTTTGAGGGCCGTAGTGACTTGGTTATTTGAGAAGCAGTAGAGAGAAAGATGAGTGTATTCGAGGATTGTTGTTGGATGGTCCACGCCCAAAAGACGTTCAGCCATGAACAGAGCTTTTTGTTGGTATGCCATGGCGTCTGCATGTTCACCCATCACGTAATTGAGACGTGCGAGGGAGCGGAGACACAAGGCGATGTCGGGATGCATTGCCCCATACACGTTGTTGAGTAAGTTGAGAGACTCACTGAGAAGTTCATACCCTTCTCGAAAGAATCCTGACGACATTTTAGTTTGAGCGGTTCCCAAAAACGTGTACGCATCTGAGGCCTACAAAATTGATATCATTTAAATAAATAAAAAAATCGTATACTCAACCAAACTACAGATTTGTATTTTAATCCAATCTTGAATTAAATGAGAAGACATTTTAGAATCCGGTAAGATACAAAAAATGAACTTACTTTTGGATCGATATGCTTCACAACAGGGAAGACGTTGAGGATATCTTCCTGGACAAACGTGTTTCCATTTCCTTTACCGAGTCCTCCATTCCGAGTGAATTGGTATTCCCTCAGAATGACCTGAATCCCGGTTTTGAGGCAGAAAGACCGAAGGAGAGACAATTTGTGAATTCCGTAAGGAGTGATGCAAGACTCAAGAGACTCGTCAACCCCCGATGGGAGGGAGAAGCCAAAATACGACTTCATATCTCCCTTGATTTGTTCCCAAAGGGAGGCTTGTGTGATGGCAGTCCATTCAATTCCAATTCCTCCAGAGCCATTGGGGCTTTGTTTCCATCGCTGTTTGTTGTTCTTATTTCGATGTGTCCCACGGTTCTGCTTCGCTGGGGTCAACTACAAAAGGGTCATTTAAAATAGAGGTCAAAGACCAAGCGCGGCTCACTTCATCAATCACGACGGGAGGAGCGACCACTTGTCCAGACATCAAGAGACAATTGAGGAAATGACTGATTGCAATGCTCAGGTTCATGACATCAACACTCTAAAAAGAGATAAAAAAATTGAGCGGAATGAGCGGGAATTTCTGGCGGTTTCTCACTTGAATGTAAGGGCCAAACACGTGCTTGGCACTCCGAGCAATGAGCTCCATGAGGGCGATTGTGGTCATGAAGTGAGGTCCAAGATTGACTGTAGGAACTGGATGACCATTGTGACCATTGGTGGTGATGACACACACTCTGGGTTCCGTTTCCTTTATTGCTTTTTCTCGCTCCAAAAGAAGATGAACCACACGGCCCAAATAGCGAATGTTAATACCTCGGGCGTGCATGGCTGCTGACAAAGTTTCACCCTCCATGATGAGGGCATTTGGTCCGAAAAACGAAGAGCCACTGTCCAGGGCGCATGCACTATTAATAATAAACCAACCTCAACCCAATAAGCGTGCCCATGCAGACAATAATATTTAAATGATTGGGAGGTCAATGAAGACCTCGTGATTTCATTTATAAATTACTCACCTGTTCGCCGTAATGTCCCGGATGAAGGTCGGAATTTGGTAAAGAAGGAGAAAGTCGCATGCTTCGCGATTTAACCGAATTTGGAGTTTAAGTGAGGGAGATTTCTTTGGTCGTTTCCCTTCTTCGCCAATTTCTTCCCCTTCTTCTCCCAATTCATCCGTTAGCTCGGAGTGGCGGACGCTGGGCGAGAAAATATCTGGATTGAATCGGATATCAAACTCCGATTCGGATAGAGAACACACAGAAGCGGCTGCCTTTCGTATGGCCATTCCAGTAGTTGATTCTAAAATGATAAAAAAAATTTATTATAATAATTTAATTAAATACATTTCATTGAACCAATTTAAATTAAGTCGATACAAATCAATTTATCGAATCATCATTATTTTAGTTAATTATTAAACCAAACTAAATCATTTAACTTTAAGAAGCAAATTATTTTCATGTAAAAAGGACATTAAATAATTAAATTCAAGGCGATAAAGTGTTGTTAAAAATATCTGTAATCTGTCATTCAAATTATTTCCTTTAATGTTCAATTCATTCGTTTTATTTAAAAGATAATAAAACTTTTAATCTTTAGTAGCTAGCTATATAAAAATATTTCAACATGGAATTATTCCCCCTGCATTCCTATTAGAATTGTAAATGAAGTATGAAAAGAAGTCTAGACAAGTTTATCAAACATCTATTCAGTCTATGAATAATGTCTAATCACAATTTCTAATAATGTAGATATAATTTATCAAAACGAGTTTGGCAGATTAAAACATTAAAAGGCAACATGGTCTAATCTGTAAATTATTTATTAGCCATAAGGTACATGTGGGATTATTTTTAAACAAAATCTACCTTTCCAATTCCCTATCATTTTTCTTATTATTTATCATTTAGGTACGATATGGACTTATTATTTTTTATTAAATTACCTTCACTCTTTTCTCCAATGATCGTTTCACCCTCAAGAATTTTTTTAGCCTTTGACTCAATTTTTTCGTCAAGGTCTTCATCATTCTTTGTTTCGTCTTCTATCTCAATGGTTTGCGAGTCTTGTCCTTGCTGAGCTTGAGACCCAAGTTGTCGTCTGAGACCAATTTGTTGAAGATGATACGCTGCTAACTTGATAAACGTCATGTATCTTGTTTCCACAAATGCATCCACGAGCTCTTGACGAAGGCAGCAAAGTTTATGGGGATGTTCCAAAGGAAATCCAAGCTCCTTCACGTCTTCATTCATTTCGAAAGATTCCCCTATGGAAATGAATCCAATTTAAATAATGTAGGATTTTTACTATTAAAGGTCAATGGTAAGAAGTCTAAATATTTAATAAAATATTTATATTTTAAATATTTGATTCTGAGGAGTATAAACCTTTGAGAAAGTTCATGTCCGGTGGGAAAGTTCTGAGAAGATCTAAAATGTAATGGCGACCGTCGTTCCCAATGATTCCCTTGCACTCGACCGATGAGCAGAGTTCCACGATGGCGTCTTTTTCGTTTAACACAAAGTGAGGGAGGATTTTGATTCGTGGTGCGGCTTTCTTGAGGAGTTCCAGGTACTTCTCGTTAGTTACAACAGTCTTTCCAAAGTCGATGGATCCATACACCACCGACTGGTCCTGCTCCCTCTCAAGTATTCCAGGGATGATGGATTGGGCCGTGACGCGGTAGCCTCTGTAGTCAATCACGACAGTTCCAAGGGTGTAAAGACCTTCGAGGTCAATTGCATTGTACGCTGCAACTCCTTGGAGGTCGTTTCGCGGAGCCACGTGGGCCGCTGCATCACCTCCAAGTTCTTTGTAGTGATCCCGGACGTCGAAGCCAAGTGAGAAAAATATATTTGACCAAATGAACATTTGCATCTTGTGGCTTTCTCCTGGATTGATGGCCATGATGTTGCCATCAATCACAGCAACAGCTCCTCTGGATGCAGCTGACACAAAATCTGAATGCACCTACACCAATAAATCACCCAATTAGTCTATTTAGACAATTACTTAATTAAATTAGTTAAAAAAGGAACTAGAAAAATTAATTAGTACGATCAATATTTTAAATACTTTAAAGATGGCTCGTTCCCTGAGGAGTCGCTCTGGCAGTGTGGATCTCGGCAGTTCTCGTGTTGACTGAAGTTCCTCGTTCCAATCCCTTGTCTGGCCCGGAATGTGCTCCTCATAACCGAGCTTGGAGGAAAATGCCTCTTCGGCTCTGATTGCATCCAAGTTGTGTTGCATTGAAGGCGAGACCCAAGAGTAGACCTGGTATGGAGTGGCCACTCTTTCAAAGGGATGTCGACTCATCCTTCGTTTCTGAAGCTGGACAAAGTTTTTTCTGAAGGCAGGAGAGATTTGGCCGAGGAGCTCAATGAGGGAGTGACTCAGGAAATTATTGGGGGTTGCTGGAGCAGGATCGAAATTGTCCATCGAAGAGCGGTTCAAGTAATAACCTCGGGGCGAAGCAGTGATGTGGCACGTCTTGTCCTCCAATGTCACGACCAAGAGGTACATTAAATCTCCGTGAAGCTTCCGTTGTCCTGGTGGAGGATTCCACCCGGAAGCAGCCATGACCTTGAGGCACGAAATAGGTTTCTGGTCCTTGTTCACGGGATGGATAGGGTTGAGAAGAAGAGAACTGTGGGCCCCTGGCATGATGTAATCCGGTGGGGTGCAGTCCACGACCCGCTTCTTTCCGTTCAGGTCCCCACCACTCACGGCATTGAGGAAGGAAAGGGAAGAACAATCCGTGCCGGCGTAGGCGTCTGCCCAGTCGGACGGCTTCAGAAGGTCTCGAACGTGCTTGACGTGAATACGTGCCTCTCGACAAGTGTACTGCTCCTCAACAACCTAGGAATAATTAATAAAATTAATTAATTTACTATTATCACAATAATCAGCAAACATTGTGGTTATTGGAAAAATTAATAGTATAAAATTAATCGTATTAATTTAATATAAACCTCAATTCTTTACAATTATGAATATAAAATATTTATTAGATTTATTACCCTAATGACAGATCCATCTTTTAAGCCTGGGACACTTTTGAGTTCAGCGAAGTTGTCCAATGTGACGCCGTCTAATTGAAGTGAGAAACATGTTCGGTGGCAAGTATCTTCACGCTCCATGAGAAGTTGATGAAGTTCTTGAACGATTTCACTACTCGCAACCTATAATTCAAATTTATTTTAATTATCTAAATTTTAATTGAAATTTGAAGAATATCAAAAGAAATGATATTCAATTTACAAATAAAAAACGTAAAGGTGAAAAGTAACATTAATTGGTATTATTTGTTTCAAAAAATAATTTACCTGAATTTCAAATGCCTCTGCCCCAGGAGCAATGATTTTAATTGTGAGTCCTGCATCGTGGACGTAGAAGACGTCTTCGGGCAATTCGGCCTTCCCTTCCACTTCAATTTCTTTAGAGTCCCCATTGACTTCGTTTTTGGCACTCTTTTTTAAATTGATGTTCCGTTCCTCAGAATTTCTAGGGCTGGTGTCGGTGTCCGAAGGTGACTTTGATTTACTTTTGAGATGAGGAGTTGAATGGGAACCTCCATTGTGTGACCCGCCGTTGACATGGGGCTCACCAATGTCAAGTTCTTCACCTGAGCTGCTCCCTTCAATACCATTCCCTTCTTTCCCGCTCGACAGTTGGGCTTTCCGAGGAGTTTCCGTTGGGCTCTTTGGGCTCTCCGTCCCATCAGTCACTTTCATAATGTTAGTCGTCCGTCAATTCCCTTCTTCTTGGGCCAATGAAGAACCAAAATGTCAGCAGGGGTAAAAGGTACGTTATGATGTGATTCTGGAAATGAGAAAAGCCCATATTAGGAAAACAATTCCAACCAAATTAGTAAAATTCTTTCAATTCCAACTTGGAATTCTTTGCTAATTGGAAATGGGAATAAAAATGAGTTTTTAAAGGGGAAAGCGAGCCGGCACGAACCTCCAATAACATTTGTCTCAACCTTCCCTAACTCTAATTGTTGCGGTTGATTAATTGAAGATATAGGTCGAGCGAAGAGGGAAAGATTCCCCACGACCTCGAGCACACACTGTTGGATGGCCATCCTCATTTTCCTCACATCGCTCTCACATTTCGGCAGTTATATAACCCATGCCTCTCTAATGCTCCATTATGGTACCATAATAAACTATCCACTTTAATAAACTATGTTTTCCTATTTAAACCATGCATGCTTAAAAAATTTTATTAATTGCCAATGAAAATGAGTATTTGGCCCTTTGGGGGCTGGTTAGGTCTTTATTGACCAAACCGCCCAGTCTCAATGAACGTGCCAAAGAGTTAATGATGGCCATTCTTTTCAGTGACCTCGAGGTAGTTTAAGGGAGATGGCCGGAGGAGGGAGACTTCCGCCGGGCTCGTGGCCAAAGATCAAATCCACCCCAATGGGGACTCCAGGGGACTTACGCAAGACCTTGCCGGCGAGGATGTGAATGTGTGATGGGCGGCAGGTCGGCCGACGAGGAACTCAGGAGAGGTCCGACGAAGACGAGGAGGAACACAAGCTCTCTCGCCCAAGGAGGATCGACGAGTCACGAGGCTCACTCTAGCAGACCGATGGTGGTAAAGGGATATACAATTCCATATCCTCGCTGTATATATTCTTAACGTCCCCAAAGACAGACTTTGCACCAGAAACCCTCCACGACTCTGTGCACATGAGATCAGGCCCCTCCACCCACCCGAACCTCGCACATGGGAAGAAGAGTCCAAGGAGAGACCCATTTCATCATTCCACATCAAGTTGGCGGGGATCCACGTCCTCAACCACGATGCCGATGCCCGGGACGAACCACATCCGCTCAAAACATAAGAAGGAACATTGCGGTCAACGGATGGAAACAAGTGAGTCATGGGGGCCTTGACCCAAGGCCCTGGAGGACCCTGAAAACGCCTCGAGAATAGAAGATGGGAACGGAGACTCCCGGAGACTTCAAGTCATCATGGAGATAAATAACTCGTTCTCAGAGGCCCCTTCGTACCTTCTGGATTCCAAGGAAATTTTTGACAAAAAAAGACCCTGCATGGGCCCTATAGCTATATGGCCTTCCAAGGAAAACGAGTCTTCGACCTTTCTCCGAAAGACGACATCATCTCTCCGACTCTCTCGCATTCCAAGAATGACTCCATGATGGCTTATGTTGATGTTGCTTTACTCCGAACAGAGTAATATAACAAAGGTAAAACAGAGATAATAAGCATTATTAGTTGATTAGTAAACCAATATAGTTATAGTTATAAACTTTTCTTATTCATATCTCTTTAATTATAAATTCAATTCAAGGGCACAAATGAAGTGCGCATTATTTGTAAAACATTTAATTATATCAAATAGGACCAAAATATATCGTCAGCGTTTGAAGCAAAGATCTAAAATTCCTTATATAGGAACTTCAACTATTTAGTTTAATACATGCTTACCCAATATCTACACCCTTACAATAAGATATATAGTATATTATATCAAATATCTTCACTAAACACATAAATTAATGATTATTACTTTATTACCTAGAACAATGCTTTAAATGAGAAAAATCTCAGGACCTCCGGAAATTGCCTGTACGAGAAATCAATATATTTTTAATTTTCTCAATAGGGAATAAAAATTGAATTATAACGTTTGTTCATATAAAATGAGCAATTGGCGCTTTTTAACGAAAAAATCCTAAATAGGATCCTATTGTTTTCAAAAAAATTATGCAAGCGATCGTTGCTTAATATTAGTTTGCTTGATTGATTCCTATCAATAAGAATCTCATCTAATATCAGTTAGGCATAGTCATAATCGCTTTAAATTAATAGTTTTAAAATGGACCCAATGCTTCATTGTTTGGGCAGTTTGCCCTTTGACCTACTTGATATAAGCACTTTTATATTAATATAATGTAAAATTGTCAGGGCTTGAAATAGTTCAAACTTGCTCTCACTTTCCATTATGTTTAATTTAATTCTTTTTTACCTTTGACTTTTATAGAGAAGTTCTCTCCATATCTCGTATCTTGCATTGTGGATGCTATGCCCTATCTATTCGATATGTGAATTTCATACATGAATTCAAAGGGGAGCTGTTCGCGGGGTTTATATAATTGCAAACTGGCTCTTTGGTTAACAGCACGTAAGTAAAGGGTTCTTTTTGACATTTAGCCCAACACTTAATGAAATTTTTAACCAGAATTATTTATTTTAATCAGTCCACCTGTGTAAAGCCGTAATTTACAAATGATTTGTTCACTTATCAACTATTTTCCTTCATCATTTCACTTTCATTTAATTTTCGCTCTTCATTTATCCATTCAGAAGCTATTTAATCAACCAACATAATTTGCTATCGCAATTAAAGGGGAAACCGGTTTTCGAGAATGTCATCAGATATTGGAAAAGGAATATCGAGATTGGATTTTACTAAATTAATTCTCAAACCCACCCGAGAGAATAAACTTAACTTCGTGGATAATCGTAAGTTGGTCACTTTTTTGTCTCTTAATATACCTATGTCGTTATATCTAATAATGTTTATATGGTATTATTAATCAATAATGCATACATTAACTAAATACTTAATAATTAATATTTTTGGAGCTGAAAACTAAAATGCACTTTTTTCTATTTAATTTTGTATTGTCAAAGATTATCATTTTTAATTATGTTTTAATTGACTGGTTTACTAATTAATGCATACTCCATTTTCATTATAGGCATTAATGGCGGATTTTCTTTGACAGTTATTTCTGCTTTTGATGATATTCACGAAAGAAAACTTCACCCGACATACTCGTGTGAACATTTAGCACAATCGAAAGAAATAAGACAAAGTATTAAATCTTACAAACGCTTAAATTATATTTTCGTCTCTAGTTCCAAACAAAGAGCAAGGAATTTAAAGGTAATGACAAATTAAAAATATTTTTAATCCATCAATTCTCATTTTAATTCATTTTCCCAGGCCAAACATGGAAGATGTATGGAATGCGAGAGTAAGGACCAATATGTTATATCCTGTTTAGAATGCATTTACTTTGGATGTATTAAAAGTGGCCACTTTTTAAATCATGTTGAAGAAAGACGACACACGTTAGGTAATTGATTAATTAATACATTTTCCTCGTATTTCCTAATTTTTGTTATTACCAATATAATAAATATGGTTAATATTTATCAACATGGTTTGTATCTTAGGTGTTGAATTGTCCAGCGGAGCATTGTATTGTTTCAAATGTCAGGAAATTTTATTTGATCGTGAAATCGAAGCTATTGCGGCATTATATAGGAAAAAGGTTGAAGATGAATGTAGAGACTCTGTCAGCTCCGCCAAGCTACCAGTAACTTATGAATTAAACCAATACAAGTTTTCTTCAGAGTCTCTTATCACCTACCACGTTTTGCCGACATCGACCATCGGACTTCGAGGGCTGGTCAATTTAGGACACACATGTTTCATGAATTGTATCATTCAAGCCCTCATACATACTCCGCTTTTAAGAGACTTTTTCCTCACCGAACGCGTGGTTTGTATTGAAAAACACGATGTAAAGAAACAGAAACCTTGTATCATAACCCAACTCTACGATCTTTACCAAGAGGTTAATTATAATTAGTAATTCTGAATATATTTAAATAATATTTCACATATATGTACTATATTTACTCCAATTTTAATT